>JADDOH010005526.1:0-21044 GCA_016648135.1 Agrypnia vestita
AGATCTGCAAATCATAAATAGTACTAAATTAATCTAGAATGCTGTACATGTTGAAGTTATTCATCCTTGACGGGATTGGCCATTGTCGTCGGATTCAAATGATCGTTTCTTAATCAGAAGAAAGTGTTTTCATCCCACGTCCAACATTCGTAACATTGGATAAGTAAGTCATGGCGTCATTTACGATTGATTAATTAAAATTTTACAGCACGTATGTACAATAATTATTTTATTTATACAGAATCGTCACACCGTTACAATAAACCATACCTACTGGTATTGGCCGCATGAATCAGGTAAGTTTTAAGTATGTTTTTAGCTTTTTTTGTAGATCTTATATTAACGGAATATTTTTATTTTTGAACAGCCTCTATTCTGGAACAAAAGAGTAGATGATGCTGGTTATCGATCTCAGATAAGATATTAACAAGTCAAAATTTGATTAAAATATTTAATAAACTTGGGAAGTTATCGTATTCACAATTTTTTATCCCACTTACCAATAGATAAACTTTTTAACGAAAAGTTATCTCAATGTCTCCTAGTCATGATCGAATAAATTGCATTAAAATTTTTCAGAAGTTGCATTATGAGTTATCTTCAGTACCTACTTTAATTAAAATCTATCAAAATAAGGATTTTTGAAAATAAATGTTAGTGCATAATTATTTTAAATTGAACAAATAAATATATATGGTTTTATCCACAGTGTACTTGTTTGGTCGGCTGTACGGTCAATATTTTCTCCTTCTTCCAACATAACCGAAGGTTAATATTGTAACTGTTTTCGCTATTGCAGCATCGTCATCCACTGAACGCACTCCCTTTCTCCTTACCCAACATATTTTACACTTACCTGTCTGCATCGTG
The DNA here is from genome assembly GCA_016648135.1 of Agrypnia vestita. NCBI lineage: Eukaryota > Metazoa > Arthropoda > Insecta > Trichoptera > Phryganeidae > Agrypnia > Agrypnia vestita. Next base: position 871 of record JADDOH010005526.1, read on the forward strand.
GAAAAGGTGTTTCGTACATGCACAATGGAAGAATATCGATTACGAAAAACATGTTTTATATTTATGATTTTTGTAGTTTTTTGCATAAATCATTGAATATATGAACACGCAACGTAAGTTACTGATGATTAAAATAATGTCTTTAAAATTAAAACACTGTTTTTCATTTTGTGAGTCTGTAAAATTGAAACAATTGTGCACGAAAAGATAATTTTTTTTTTACTGAATATGGTCGTAAAAATACATTTTGGCGAGAAAAGTATTTCGCGATTAAAAAATATATCACTGTTTCAATTTTCTGCCCTTCCGTGTCACGTGCTATGTAAAACAAGTAAGATTTGCTCTCGATTCAATTAGGGGATACTGCGCGGTCATCTTGGCTCAAAGGTTAATTACGTTGCACCAACAAGAACGCGGTTCTTAAATATGAAAGAAGTAGATTTTATAGTATTTAAAACTTGGATAAACTTTTTGAGTAGACATCCAATAAACTAACCCTAGACCGACTTCATATGTGATCCGTATTTTCTTTGATTAATGATTAGGCATTTATTTATATATATAAAATATAGGTTTATAATAGAATTTGAAGTTGACTTTTCAAATTTGAGATTTGACCACTTTTAGTGGAAGTTTGATTTTTTGACCTATATTTAGATTTTCTCTTACTGATAACATTTTTTTACTGGTTTGGCATCGTGTATACAAAAAAGATTAATATAAGCACTAAATAATAAGATTAAAGGGTAATTTTGAACGATTTTAGTGATAAATATAATTACTGCGAATTATTGCGTTATGAAAAAAATTATAAATTACATGATTTATAATATTTAAATATTTCTATTTTGTATTGATTTATTTTGACATCAAAATGATACATTATCAAAATATTAACGGACAATCACCCCTCTGAAACCTTATCCACCTCTTAATAATACAAAACTGATTTTTTAAAATTTAAATTAATATATCGCATGTCCACATGACTTTATGACATATATAATTGTTGGTGTATGAAAATATGAATGATAATATACATCAATTTAAGTGTATAGATATTGACATGGTTAAGATCTGATTAGTTTGGTCCTGCGGTCTTTAAGATCTGTTTAACTGTGAAAAAGATTTGGTTATTAATAAGGGTGTGAATTAGAATACCGAAGCAGCGATGAAGCAATTACTCGGTCACCACGCACCGGTGCATGGCGAGTTAGCGGCCGATACAGATGCGAGAGCCGGCGGTCACGCCTTACATCTGCCTCCCGAGTGAGATGTGCCCGAAGTAAAAGTTGTCGGGCATCTCGGCCTCCCCCCTCCCTCCTCCGCGCTTTCAGCCCACTATAAATACGGGGGGCGATTTTTCGGAAGTCACACTGCCTCCGAGTCTTCGTGCAAATAATCAAGCATGGCTAAGCTGTCCATTGTAAGTCGATCAGTCATTCTCAGAAACAGATCACGCTTTAAATTAGCCCCGGGTAAAAGTGGGTTACAGTGAATACTCTAGTGCTTCATATCGCGGTCACCGCTTCATACCGCGCGTGTTTTAGTTTTTATATCTTTAGTGTTTTGGGGATTCATCGGTGAACGCATTTTTTGTGAATTTTCACGTTGTTCAATTTCATAATATAACCGTTCGTTAAGAAGGTGTGTCGCATTGTAATAGATTTGAATAATTTTGCGAGTGGTAATATTTTTATTTCTTCCAGTTGGCGTTGGTAGCGTTCGTCGCCGCAGTCGCGGCGGAGCCTCCGGTGGGTTACGCCTACTCTCAGCCCGCACCCATCCTGCTGCTGGGCGGCGGCGGCCACTCCGGAGGCATCTCCCTGGGCGGCGGCCACTCCGGAGGATTCTCTCTGGGCGGCGGCATCTCCCTCGGAGGGGGCGGCGGGTACAGCCACGGCGGCGACGGCGGCGGCAGCTACAGGGCCGTGCACTCCGGCTACCAGACCTCGGAGGGACAATACGTCGATCCTCATCTCTTGGAAGAGATCAAACACATCCTTCTGAAGGACGAAGTTCAGAACGCGCAATATCAGTCGTCTCACGGATCCATCTCTTCCGGACACGGCCTGTCTGGTTCCTACGGCGCTCCCGCCGCCGTGTACGGCGTGCCTCACTACCGAGAGCACGTCGTGGGAATCGAACTGGGCCACGTCAAGCAGGGCATCCAGGTCGCGCAGTACGAGCAGGACGGCGGGTACGCCGGAGGATACTCCAGCGGCGGGTACTCCGGCGGAGGCTACATCGGCGGCGGACACGGAGGCTCTCTGGGCGGCTTCTCCGGAGCGAGCTTCTCCAGCGGCGGCCACGGCTCTCTGGGCGGAGACATCGGCCTGAGCCACGGCTCCATCTCCCTGTCCTCCGGCTACTCCGCGCCCTCGGCCGGAGGGTACAACACCATCGCCGTCCCCGCCGGCTCCTACGGAGTGCCCCTGCCGTCCTCCCGCTACGGATCTCCCCATCACTGAAGACCTCGTCCCGCACGGGAGGGCGCGCGGACCACCCGATTCCAGTCATCGCTCGTTTGTGATCATCGAATGCTTATCGCATTTCAATCATCATCCCCCATGTCGATATCATTTGTATTCTACGATGCTTTCTGTAAATAAATCTCTTTATGTTTCACGTTAAAAATAGTTTTACTCGAAACCTCCAATTCGTATTAATTAAGATGTTTCTAGGCTCTCTCCAAAACAACGGGCGCGCTGTTGAAATTAGCGATGTACCGCGCGGCGAGGCGCGCGGAGACTGGGACAACGAGATCAGCCGGCGGGCGGCGCGGGGGCGACCCGAATCGCGAGTAAAAATGAAAGGCGATCTCGAGTCCGTAGATTTCGCCCGATGAGATTGAAATAATAACGTCCGCGATTTAATTCGGCCGAGAGAGAGGAAACAGGTTGCGGTCGGTCCGGCGCGTTCACCTATGAAAGTGAGCGGAAGCGCCTCCGACGGCCGGTGATGAATGCGTCCAGGCCCGGGGCGGGTGTGGCGCGCGTGTCGCGGGAGTTTCACTTTTCGCCGCGCTGACTCACCTTCCGCCGCCGTTTCCCTCCGATGGGCGGCCACTCGCGGGTACCCTACAACGGGTTCGTTATCTCGCCGGCACCGGCTTGTATAACGATATTTATGTAATAACGAGATCGTCTCAAACAAGTTCCGGCGCTGGGTATTTTCGACGATAAACTGCATATTTGCAAACTGATAAAAATATTCGGATGTTAATTATATTCTGTATCGAATAATACTACGATAAAAATAATTAATTTATTCGTTTAATTTGAATATATTTCATTTAACATATTACCACTAACGTTATAATTAAATTATGCGTTCAGCGTTATAAAAATGTACCAGTTTTTTTCGTTCAAAAATTTAGGTCGTCTTTTGCATACTTGCGTATCTAGGTACAAATACACGTATCAAATTATTAGAATATTATCATTTTTAAGATAAAAATATGACACTAGTCGCGCATCTCGGGAAGAAATCTCAAATGATAGAAAAGAACTTTATTTAATTATTATTTAATGTCATTTAAGTAACATGGTATTTTATTGCCATATTTTTATACTCTATGTTACTATATATTCTATTTAAGGGAGTAATTTTCTGAATAATTAATTAAATTAACCCACGACACATAAAAGTACATATTTACATTAATCTTTACACAAAAGATTTGATTTAATTTAAATGATTCTTATTCTTGGTATTAATTAATGATTATAAAAATTACAAAATATTTTTGAGATAACCGTTAAAGATTACACGTAACTCTGATCCATTTATTTCCTCAATTTAATGTTTATTTTTACATCCATATCCATATTTTTATACAGGCAAAGTATTTATTTTTTACATAACGGGTATAGACATAATATATACCTAATATATGTAGGTGAAAATACACGATACGTCAAAAACATTTAAAAAAAAACGTTGTGTATTTTCAATAAATTATATCCATAACTCTTCGCATAACAATTTTCATTTCTAAAAACTATTGTGTAAGCCCCCCTGAGGTAACTTTTTTAATGGAAATGGCGCTATTTAATCTGTATGTTATTATTATTACGCGTTACTCAAAAATAAAATATTATTTATATTATAAGGAATACTGAGTATATTCCCAATAGGTCAATTATTAAAAATGATAGGAAGTGTGATTAAACATTTTTTATATTTGATGAGAATGCCCAAGTACATTCTGAAGTAACGACCAATAATATAATTGAATACTTTTTTGAAAGTGACAATAAGTTGTATTTTCAGCGCGGGTACAAATAACTCTTTTGACTGTTCGAAGAATATTTTTTCTTCTTCTGTATGAAGGCTTGAACTTTGTGGTGACATTATTATTAAAATAAAACACAAATAACTTTGTTTTCACCACTATATTACCACTATAATATAGTGGTGAAAACAAAGTTATTTGTGTTTTATTTTAACTCTTTTGATATTGTGAAAGAGATTCATCACCAGTAAATGAGTTCTTTAGAAATCAACACTTTCGTCTTTATTAACAATTCAATAATTGCATTCTATAAGAATCCTTTCATTTTACTCGATTCAATTTCTAAAATAAACTGAACGTTCACTTTTTGTTTATACGTTAAATAAACGGGCGATTCTGACAAGACAGAATTTTTACTTGATATTATGATGTATGCATGTATAATAGCCGTAAAAAGTTACGTGTTCGTGTGACCGTGTATCTGTGGATTCACAGGTCATTATGAGCGTCTTCAAGGTCATTACTTCTTCATCTAATGGCCGCGCCGTGACTGCGGGCGGCTGGAGAAATTCTTCTCGGAGAGAATAAATTATGTTTCGCTGGCGCTGCTTACAAAAATACAAAGAAAACGATTAATTAAAATCATATTATTTCACTACTAAAAGTATCCGGAAAAATGTACCGTTGATAGTTCATAGAGAACAAGAATACATTTAACTCACACAATCTGTTATTTTTTAACGCTGCAACGGTACTTAGAAAATCATATAGATGTATCATGACCTCATCGGGAATCGAATCCATAACCCCAGGTATGAAAAGTCAGTCTCACGCCTACTGGAAGGCCGCGTTTAGAATATGAAAACATAATTTTTATTGTGGAATTTAATTGCATTGTATTAACAATTTCGGGAAAGATTAAAATTAATAATTGTAAAAAAAATATTAATAAAACACTACGCGAGTTTTACACAGCGGTAGTACCACCAAGTTAGCTATATTTTTCAAGACGGTCGATTTTGTTTGAAAACTAGTTGCATGCTTATGTGACATGTAATCCGTAGTTTTTAAAATAGATAAATAAAAATAGTATCAAGGCTTGCTCATGTAGAACTTACAATGATAACACAACTTATTTAGTATGTAATTAATTTACTTGAAAAATATTGTTTTAATTGTACCTTAATATATATATATATATATATATATAATATATCTAAATAATATACTAATAATATATATTATAATATATATTATATATAAATATTATAATTATATTATATATCTCTCTCTCTCACTCTCTCTCTGCTCTCTCTTCTCTCTTCTCTCTCTCTCTCTCTCTAGGTACACAAAGCTTCAAAACTAAGCATTGATTTTCTTAAGTAAACCAAAAGGACTACTGTGACTTAAATATTTAAAAAATGCCTTCGGCGCAATGTATTTGCAATGTATGGACGGATGAATACGATTATTTTATTTTATATTAAAATAGGTTAATTAGTTATATTATTTTTATGTATATTAAAATAGGTTAAGGATTAGGTTGAAAATAAATTGATGGGGGGAAACAAAGGTTCGATTTGAACGGTATAGATTTGCATCGAAAATATATCAGGGGGAGGGGAAAGGGTAAAAGGGGAGAGAGGAAATGTCACCTATATTACCCGCCGATTCCTAAAGAATAAGTTTGTACAGATTTGCATCGAAAATATATCTGAGGGAGGGGAAGGGGTAAATTAATAGGGGGAAAATGTTACCCCCCACCGAATCCTAAAGAATAAATTTCCAAATTTTGTGTTCGATCGGTCAAACGGTACAGATTTACATCGAAAATATGTCAGGGGGAGAAGAAGGTGCTTTTAATGTTGCCTTTGTTACCCGCCGGGTCCTAAAGCATAAGTATGCAAAATTTGAATCGAATCGGGCAAACGGTGTGGATTTTTATAGAAAACAGATAGACAGACAAACAGACAGACAGACAATTTATTTATTTATTAAGAAACCAAATTAACATTTTTTTACATGAATACAGTTTTTTACATTTTTTTGGAATTTTCCTCAATTAGCCCTTGGTCACGTTCCTGTCACTGTTGGTCATGAGTGTCGGTGTAGTTTTGTATAGCTGGATAACAGTTATTTAAAATTATATGTCAAACATAAATAGCGCAATAAGAGATAACATGAAATAAATATTAAGAAATAAAAAAAAAAACAGAAGAGAAAAAGTAGGTTAAAATAAATAAGTATTCGAGTCAACGGACTGCGTTCTATCCGGAATGTCGCATTATCCAATTTTGCCACGACAGCTCGGTAAATTAACGTAAATTTTTTCTTATATATAGTCTCTTTTTAATTGATTAATACACATATTATTCCTTTTTTCGACAGCTGACTCTGATTTATACGTTGATCGTATATGTATGTAATCGAGACACGTTTTGTAAGTTGGAAGTATCTGTCATTCTTGTAGGTGTATTTATAAGTGATAGATATCCATTTTGAGTCATTATACATAAGTATTCATTCATTGTCTAACCTGCATGGATTCGCATATTAACCTCAGCATGTATTATTGTTAATGTCTCCTGCAAAATACTACATTTATAATTTATAGTGAATTTCAATATGTTGTCTAGGCCTATATAAAATATTACCATCAAATCAATTATGAGAAAACGGTAAATGTGTAATGTAAAAGTAATAAATCAAAATAATATTTTTTTTTAATGCATAGATACACTTCTGTGAAAAATAGACTTTAACGTATTTGTTGATGAATGTTTTATGAACGTATTGACTTCAGCGTATTGGTTGATGGTATTATGCAAGCGATATAGTACGATAATAACTCTTTTAATGTTGACAATTACATGTTGTTTGTTTGTTTGTTGTCAAGTAATGTTTGACTTGAAATGTAAGGTAATATTTTACAATAATGACAAGACGCTACAGTCTAGTTGTTTCAGTCTGTCTGGTAATTCTATTTTTGGCATACACTTTATCATTTGGAGTGAATTAGTGATGTCCGATTTTCCGATTGTATTTTTAACATTCCAAATTGGTGACTGACGAGGACGGTATCGATCGCTGCGTAAGCTCGTCGATACGTTGGATGTAGCCATTTACGGCTAGATGATCAACATAAACATGGTGGCTGTTTATTGAGTGGATTGTAGCTACTTTTTTCAAACTACTATTGCTCAAACTATCCATGTCTGAGTTGCTACGTCATGTAGAGTAACGCATCAAAATCATACTAGTTTAAGTTTTCTTTATCTCTTTTTCTTCTTTTCCCGTATGTCCACGACCTTTCTGGCCGACGTTTTGGATCCCATTGTAGGGTCCATCATCAGGACTGAAGTCGTTGTCATTTGAGATGGGTCGTTCATGAACGAGCTATTCAGTTCACTATCACAATCAAATGTTATTTTGTCGTAAGTGTAATAATTTGGAATTCCGACAGTCGGTATGAAAGTTAAAAAATTATTTTTTATATATTATAAAAGTCTATAATTATTGGAAATTAAAAGTTTCAGCCCTCCTCCATTGACTGATTATATTTCCCCCACCCCCTCACTCGTCGGCGATAAGTTGTGTTGGACAAATGACCGATCTAAATCCCACCCCCCATCAGAAATAATTATAGGTAGGCAGATGAACAATTAAAAATCAATAGTTCAAATGAATGATTAAAATAAGTGAACATATATAATGAACATGATAACAGTTGAACAGTTCACTCGAATGAAGCACACGATAAATGATCACGTTCAGTCAACTGAACGAAACTTAACCATCACTAGTTGTATGAGTGTTGATCTTGTGGTTAGAACTGGCTAGCAATACCGTGTACCTGTGTTTATGTATTTCGTGCCAATACCGTGACGAGACATGTATTGTCACGTGTTGTCCGTGTCCGTGGGTCATACTTGCTTGCTTAGCAGCAATTGACGTCTCCATGTAAGGTTTCCTTCTTCATCAGCTCTCATTCACGGTACCGGGATGAATGCGTGACGCACAGTTTTTGAGATATCGCCATTGCCCAACTAGCTGCTATGTTTTTTAGCACCGCCCTACCCTACTTACTTCCTAACTCCTTCCTTCCTCCTCTAACTCCTGCTAATACAGCCTATTGTGGAGTACAACGTAAAAGTACCTACTTATGTAACGTTCATAACCTCAGTAATCTAGCACTTGTGGAGTCATCATTGGTACAATTCATTGGTTAAGAAAAAAATAAGAGAAACTTCTTTATACGTAACGCTTTCGAGAGAATAATAATTAAAGTATTTTATAATGGTCAAGGTTTTTTGTTAGTTACGAAATTCGATCACGTTAAGATGGTGATGGTATATTTAAAAAAATAAAATAAGAACATAATTAATAGTCATAAAAAATAACTAAGTAACATTTATCATTATGTGTAACCAGTAGTGACGGGTCCGCTCTGTAATAACTACTACAATGTAGTACTACATTACATTGAAGTCTATACTTCACACTTTTTGAAGTGTAGTATACACTAAAAACTACACATACTTCAAAGGTATTTCAAAGCACATATTTCAAATAGTACATTTCATTTTAAAGTGCACACTACAAGTACACACACTTCAAAGTTATTTAAAGTACATACTTCAAATAGTACATTTTATTTTAAAGTGTACACTACAAACTGCGCATTTCAAATTTTAAATTGAAGTGTGATGTTTATCATATGTGAAATTTTTGGCTGATATTTTTGGGAAGTTGATATAGATAAAAATAATAAATTTCTGGACATCGAAACAACCCAATTTGGATTTGAAAATTTTAGAATTGATCGAAGAAATCTCTGGAAACTGAAACAACCCCCCCCCCCCACTTGAAAATTGATGAGTTGGCTAGAAAGCAAACAACCCCCTCCCCGTAGATTTGAGATTTGAAAATATTATTGTAATAGTACACTTTTCAGGTAGTACTTCTTGTAGGTGTTGTAGTAGATACAATTTTGTGGTACTACAATCAGTTCACTCCATTAGTACTACAATTTTGTGTTACTACGATAAGTTCACTTCATTAGTACTACAATTTTGTAGTACTACAAGTACTAGAATTAGTTCACTTATGTAGTTTAAACTACAAATGTAGTTCACACTTTGTAGTCTTCAAACTGGTGAGCGTGTGTGTGTTGTAGGTAAAACTTCATTTGAAATGTAGTTTTTCTCTTTGCTAGTAACCAGGTGATCTCTGGGAAAATGTGAGGAGAGATCTGGAAGCCCTCCGTGTTTCTGTTTCTGAATGGACAGTGTTGGTCCAGAACCGAGATACAAGTTTCCCACCAAAGTGGGAAATCGTATTCAGGCTCAAAGGGCCGCGCCGTGAAGATATGAAGTTAAAAATCAGTGGTTATTTAATTATTGGTTAGACTATTTTTTATTACGGGAGTAAATGTTTTTGTGTAACTTTTTTTCTGTTTCAGATATGTGAAATAACAGCTCCCGTTAGAATCACCACAATACGCGATACATATATTTAATTTTAAAAAATTTAATATGAATATCGGACACTTCTCCCCAATATCACGATTAATTTTAATGCTCAATTTGTAACGTACAAAACTCTATATTCTCAAATCAATATTGTCATATTTTCAGAGAGTAAACCGAAATTCATAAAGAAAATTTTATTGTAATTAACAATATGATTATATATCTGGCGATCGCAAGATCTGTCCAAGTCACTATATATATATATAATATATATGTTAGTTCTAACTACTTCGGGGGTAACCCGCGTCAAATTCTGGTCGTCAGGACCAGTCTTCTGCCGACGTTTCGAACAGATCTCACTGTTCATCTTCAGGGCGCCTTGTCGATGAGCTGCTTCTCCAAAAAGCGTACAACCGTTTGGGTCCGGAGCTCACCGTCAAGTGATGATGGTGAATGAACAGTGAGATCTGTTCGAAACGTCGGCAGACGACTGGTCCTGACGACCAGAATTTGACGCGGGTTACCCCCAAAGTAGTTAGAACTAACATATATTGTACCCGTGAAAGCCTTAGATTTAACATATATATATATATATATATATCTATAGAAGTAGCGGCTCGTCGGAGGTCTCCCTTTTGTTGGTACTTCTCAATCAGTCCAGTGATGTTACTCATACCTACTACTCGCTCAAGGATTTCTATAGGCTGGATTCTTGATCGCAACCTCTCCGTGTGAATCCATATTAAATGACCATACCATTAACCAATATAAATGATGTGTAAAAACGTATTATTACTACAAAAAAAAACACGATGTACTTAATTTAACTTTAAAATTACTCCATTTGGATAATGCACTGAATTATTTTTTATTTCCGATCAATCTTTGTCCTAAAATAGAAGATTGATTGGTAGACCAATTAAATGCTCAGTGTTCTCATAAATCAATACGAATAAAAGTCTCAGGTTTCTTTGTCTGAAAATTCTCAATAATGCCATTCATCCTCTTGTCAAAAATTGTTTTGATAGTTGATTATAATACGCCATAAATTAATACGTGTCTGATATCTGGTGCCTCGAGCGACCCACGGCTCACTCGGTGGGCGAAACTTAACTGTAAAAAAAATCTGGATTATTAGTACATGTATTTCTCCATAAAACTTTAATTAATGTTATATTAAACATATTATAATATTACATACATTAACTCTTTAGACCCAATGACAATGCTGGGCCAGTGGAGCTCGTTGAGACCATAATTACTTCGAGAATGCCCGGGATCGATATTTATTTGTATATTTTTATGCATTTATATAACAATATAATATAGTAAGAAAGACGTTAGATATGAAGCACGATATACAATAAAGTGATGTAACAGAAAGAAACAAGGCAAAAAATAAAATAATTATAACACATCAAAGAAAACAGAATCTTGTGCAAAGTTTGAGTTCCAGTACGAGTTAACCTAACCTAGAAGATAAAAAACCTAGAACTCTGGTAATGGTACACCATAGAGAATGCAGTACTTGAAATAAGTATTGTATTAAAATAAGTTGCACTTAACTAGAATTTTTCGAAGTAAATATCGTTTCTATAACCATTATTATCATATAATTCAAATTTCAATATTTCATCATATTTTGCCGGATAAATATTTAATTAGGTTTTTTTTTTCTTGAAATATATCATTAACGTATAATTCACGTTTCAATATACTAATTGCACATGCCTGGTATACCGCCTCAAATATCCTTATGAAAGAAAAGGCATGGAAACTGCAATAGGCGGGTTCAACAATGCAATCAAGCAAGATTAGGTGAATCTTGTAACGTGCACAAAGTTCTCGCACGCACAGAGGGGAAATGTGATTAAACATCAAACTATCCAACCCACACAAATGCAAACAGCTGCCTTGATCCACAGTTTAATCCTTAACTAATAAAGTCTTATCGGTGACTGCGCAGACAGTGAAGAATTCATTGATTATTCATTCATTTTATGAGAAATAAACGACAAACTTAACACTCAACGTAAGAAAAATAATTTAAATAATTAAATTCTTTTGGACGATAATTACTGTGACAATAGATATTTGAATTCGAGAAAATCCAAGGACTTCCAAGACATCCAGATAAGTACGAGATCTTGCACCACGTAATGCAGGGAGGGATTCCCGGAAGTGGGGGCCCTGGAAGAAGGAAAACATAATGGCTGAAAATACAGAGACAGGGTTTGGCCACTCCACTACAGAGCCATTCCAGGCCGCAGTAAATAAATGATAGCAAATGTCCGTTGAACACAGAGGGTACAAGAGGAAGAAGAAGATGGACATACTAAATTCATGGCTTCAAGACTATCATACAAATGTGACGTAGATGCTATCGGAAACCGTTAAATAATTTTGTTCGGTTTACTATATTGGGTTTCGCTCTTTGCCGGTCATAGAAAATACTGTAATATAAAGGTCGCGAAAATTCAAATAATTATTTCTATATTTCAACCACTTTCCAAAAGATATTATTGGTAAGCTCGACAATGTTTATTTTCAAATCTAAAAATAAAATAAAAACAATTAGTTTTTCTGCTGCGGGTTACCTGCAAGAAAGTCAGCCCTCTTTATCAATATGTTGGAGAAGGTTATACACACGTTAACTATAACAGGTGTAGATATTATATTGCGCTGTTCTTCAACACCAGTAATAGTTGGTACGGAACGTGCACCAGCGATGTACTGCCGGTATTCGTAAATGTTTATTTTTATTGTATTACCGCGTTGAGTTTCTCTTTTATATTTTTACAGTTTTTCTATTAACCGCGTCATATTATAAATATGGTACATATTGCACATAATCGAGAAAAACGTTGTTTAGTTCAGTACAAAAGTGAATAGTACGTAGGTACCTATAAAATAAACTAATTTATATGATTATACCTTACGATTGTTGTAAATGATCGCTGTCTATTGTAAAACATATTTAGAAAAATATATATATATCGAAGCACTCACTTTTAGTATATTATCTATTTTAAACTCTTTATTATTCAATAGTTGACTCAATATATCCATATTATTAATTTATTTTATAAATTGATTTTAATGGTTCTTACTACGCCATATGATATAAGTCGATAAACACAATGAAGTAGTACGCGAATAAAGAACAACTCTTGTGATTGGTAGGATCGACTTCAGTATATACAAGACTTATAATTTTACATCGAGACACGCGTGCACAAATGTCACCTCGACCATAAAAAGCCAAAAGAGAATTAGTGATTATTTCGAACTTTACAGGTGAATAAAATGATGTTTTTTTAATATTTATTTTATTGTTAAATGATTTCCATATGGTTTTAGATTAACCAATATGGAAATGTTTAATAATAAATAAATATTGACATAGAAATATGACAGAACTTTCTTTCGCTCTCCTGTAAAGTTCTAAATAATCACTAGCGCCCTTTTGGCTTTCTACTCTTGATACCTACTCGTATGTTAGTTTTTAATTTTTAATGTTAAAAAGCGAAGATTTTTTACTTTCGGAAAAATATTTGTTCGATATTTAATATGCAAAAAGATCCAGTATAGAAAATTGGCGATTAAATGACGTGCTAGAAAAGGATGTAAAAACTAGTTAAAACATAATGTCATCTGACGTCTATTACGTTTTTTTTTACAATTCAACTTACGCTGAGCTGTTCTAGAACAAAATTTAATTAGAGTTTGGGCACCGTGTGAAATTATGTATATTATAGAAAGAAACAATAATTTCTATCGTTTTCATGGAGGGATTCATGCATTTAACTGGTGTAACAATCTTAAGCGCTTTAAAAATATCGCACCCGTGATGGCCCACGTAGTAGTTTTAGTTAGATGTGAAAAAAAATTGAATGAAATATTTTCAAGAAAGTAAATCTGCTTTGTTGTTATAGTATTTCAACGATAAATCTAATTTAATCATTGATTAAGCACGTTTCATAATAGTGAACATGGGAATCAAAATACTGATATATACATATTACTTTCTATCTTCGCCATTTACTATTTGTCATTGTCAAATTCGCGTTCGTGAGGTCGTATTACTTGGTCTTTGACTATAAATTAGAAACTCGTGTACGGTCGGTAATCGTAATCGATAATAAATTACACAAAAAGTAAAATAAAATCTGGTCCAACATGCTAGTAGAAGCATTGCCACACCACGCTCGAGGTGTGGTCTTCGTATTGTCTTCAATGTGATCGATATGATTATGTAAACATGAATCATCTTTCATCGATTTTTTTTGCTGGAGATAAATTAAGCGAGTTGTTGAGTGGATAATGCAGACGTGCATATTTAATAATAAAAATGTTCTGATGTAATTATCACTTGTCTATCCATAAAATTAAATATATTTTGTCTTGTCATATTATAAGTCAAGACCTTAGTACTTCTTAAATTACGGGCCTCTGATAGTTATGATTAAAAAAAATTCTCAATAGGTTTTCCCCTATAGTTATTTATTTTTTCTCCTTAAATGTCAGTTTTGTTTAAATATATTTTTCATTTTTGAAAATACTTACGTCATCAACTTAAAAAAAAATTCTTTAATTTTTTAATTTTTTTTTTTTTAACATAGACTTAATTCACTCCTCCTTGACCCCACCCTCACCCCACGATACATTTTTTATATAGATCTACACCGTTTGATAGATGTTACCCAAATTTTGCATACTGATTCCTTAGACCTAGGTATGTGTGACAAATCTATGTATAATAGAGTAAAGAATGAAGATATTAGGAATGAATGTAAAGCTGATCGTAGCATAATTCATAGAATTAAAACAGGGTCGCTCAGGTTGCTTGGGCATGTTGAGCGAATGAATGAGGAAAGAACGGTAAGAAAGATATATAATGCAAGTGTTGACGGCGCCAGAAAAAGAGGGGGACTGCCGAAGACGTGGCATGTCCAGATTAATCAGATACTGTAAGATGGTCCCGTTAGAAGCCTCAACAACCGTCGAGCTTGCATGCGAAGATGAATGAATGTGGATGAGGCGAGAGTTGTATGTCAGGAAAGAAGAGTATGGCGCTCTATCCTCTCTGCCTACCCCCACGGGGAAACGGCGTGATGGTAAGTTAGTTAGTTAGTTAGATTCTTTAAGAACCGACACGTAAAAGTACGTCATTTTTGACGGGTTACAGCTAGTATAATGTAATTGTTCTATATCAGAGCAGAAACGCTATAAAAAAGGTGAAAAATTGTATCACATGTCTTTTTTGAATATGTATCACCCTACCACAGAACGACAGCCAGTTAGTAACATTCAATTTATTAATTGTTAATGAAACGTGGTGGTGAGTAATTTGCCAGTTTTTTGGTAGCTTACGAAACTCTTTTCTTTAAAATTTCCCCTCTAAATCACTCGACCAAAACAACATCCGCCCATAATTGTCGCCACAACGCAAGACATAATGGAAGACTCATGTCAGGAGGAGTCATGCGGAAAATACATCTGTCAAGTAACATACAAGTCGTTCAAATATTTTGATGAGAAGAATTTATTAACTACAGATATGACTGGACGAACTACTGCAGCGACAGACGGCAGTGGCGTAAGCTATTGTTCGAGAATGCCAAGATCCACAATGTATGGAAGTTAGGTGATGATGATGATGAACAGAGGCCCTCGTAGCCTATTGGTCAAGACACTGGCTTCTCACACTGAGGTTTCCGGGTTCAATTCCCGGTGAGGTCACAATGAAAATATGTTATTTACTCAAACTTGTGTGTTTTTGTGATGTGTTTTGTTTCTGTAACTGGGTCTCATGGCCTGTCATAGCGTTAAAAAATAATATTAAAACAATTTATTTAACACTTTATAGTTTTTAGTAGTAGCATGGTCCTGAAAAATCTTGTCATTTTTTTATTTAACAAAAGAAACCGACACGTAATATATTATACCTAACCGCAGTCAGAAAAATAAATTGGTCTTACATAATCGTCACTCAGTGGCTGCCATTAAGTTCGTAACTAGTTTTTCTGGGGTTAACTTACTATGTCTGATCAAAGATACTTTATTTTAGATAGTAGATTTCCTTCTTGATTCAACTGACCATGTTTCTCTTTTCTGCTTAATAATCTTGCTGATTGCTCCCTGACTCACAAAACATTAATTTGCAATCACGTTCATTAAAGTTTGTTCCTTTTCTTTGGCGTGATATCCATAATCTCACGTTCAAAACTCAAAACTCACAATTCAAAAAAACTGTTTAATATGCAAACAACTTCAAAATTAGCCCTTTGATGAGAAAATGTATTAAAACAACTGATATTCTACTGAAAATCTAGTTATAGCTGGTTATAATTTTTGTCGCTAAATAACTGACAAATGAACACAAAAATGTTTCTATACTTAAAAAAAAGAAAAAATTTGCTGTTTTTCCATTAATTCGCAAAATACTGTATATTTTCAACCTTTCTCTATGGTATTGGTACATGGATTCGGAAAACATTCATACATTGTCTCACGCAGCCAAATGTCCCTCCGGATGATTCGTCACTTGTGGAGGGGTATGCTGTCCGAGGATAGCATTTCGAGAACTTATAACAGATTATCCACGGCAGCCTTCTTTCTTCTTTCTTTCTTTCTATCTTTCTTCACACAAGGGACTGCCGAAGAAGTTATCTTTCTTAAAATTTTCTTATTTATTCACAAATTTCACATAACAAGGCAGCCTTGTGAATTTTTGAATTATGTTCTTCTAAGGTAGAGTATTTCTTCTTCTTCTTTCATGTGGTGGGGGATCAAAGGGAGACATCTAAGCTTCTGAGCCAGTCTAGGGATTCACCAGTCATCCTGTGGACCTCATCTGTTCCGGGCATTCGTCAACCGATGGCCGACTCTTTAAGGCCCCACTTATGTATCACGTGGGCTCAACGACCGTACGGGAAAGTATTTATGGGTAGCGACTTATTAACACCCTTAATATATATTTTTTTAGTTTTATGGATACATAAAATCAAGTTTTTTCAGCTAAATTGAAGATTGATTTTTAGTTAACTGAACGTAAGCCAAATTTTAGCCATATACAAATAATTTTTTCTCTTTTAAATAGAATGAAAAGATAAACACATCGATGTATCAACTTGTACGCCGTTTTGTTATTACATTAATTATTTCCTTGCCATTATGTTTTGTAAATTTTTCAACTTAGTTCAAGAACGAATTTTTTGTTGACAGGTTTTTGAGTCACTAAGCCATGGATATTATACACATAATATGTTTTTGACTGGATTTGGCATTAACACTGCAGAGATTATTCATGACGACCATAAAATTTTCTGAAAAATATGTCTCTATGTAAGTTTAATTATAATTTTTATACCAGTAACTTCTACTTGTATTTTTATTTATCCAATTAAAAAAAATCATATTTTGATAAAGTCGGTTAAATACTTCACTTGTCGATGAGAGATTCTGGTTCTCTCGAAACTCGAGTAGAAAAATATAAAATTTTATTCAAACTCAAAGAGAACCATCAATTTAATGATCACTATACATAGTCAATAGAAATATTCCAACTCTTTATAAATATTGGAATACGAATGATGATATTTCGATAAAGCCATTTTACCCTCCTATCAATACACAATGTAAACAGTTTTTCGAACATTTTTGTACTCTCAATTGTCAATGAAAAATCGTTTACCCCCCAAACAGTTGACATCCCGGCATCGTTAGCCTTAAACAATCAGTGAATCCGAATGTACGTTATACGTGTACGCTGTGGTTGATGCGAGTAATCAAACACGCTCAGCGTGCTATTTGTTTACGAGCCCGGTGTATCCGCGCCGGGCGGCGGGCTGGGCGAGGGGTGGCGGCTTCTGTGCAACAGGTCGTCGCGGCGCCTTCGCAGAGGCGTCGGTTTTTATTGCGTGATTATGATTTATGACTTGTTTTAAAAAATGTTTTTCTATTTATTCGACAAATTTTAGTTTCATCCCACAGTGATTAATTACGGTAAATACATTCAAACGGTATGTTCATGTTCTGGATAAATAAAAACGTGACAGGTTCCATATGTCACAGGCAGTCTATCGAGATTACAGGCTCTTTCGTTGAAATTTACAATATTTACATAAAAATATCTCTTCCCAATATGTTTAAAATACATAAAATATATATAAATATATATCTTGACTTATGACGATATCTTCTGAGACAAAAATTCTGTAAAAGAGTTCTTAAAAATTTGAACGTAAAAATTTTCACGCATATTCTAATGTACATGTTAATAATTCGAATGAACATTATATGCACATAAAAAGAATATTGCGTTATACTCTAGCCAAAATATAGAAGTCTCATTACCAGCAGCGACATCTATATACTCTTTCATGGGAATGTCAAATTTCAAACACAGATGGCGATAGCGTAATTTGTATTATATTAAGGGAGGTGAGGTACATAAATAGTATATAAAAATCTTTCCAAATGATGTGGTGGTCGACCATGGGTGGAATCGTGGACGTTACATTGTGTAAAGTGATCACTTAAGCCATGAATGCCGGTATAAGCCCTGTTAGCACCCCAAAAATACTTCCATACCTACTTTTCCATACAAAATAGCTTCATCTCTGCATTTATAATATATTTTAACCTAAATAAATGTTCAGTTAAATTTTATTTAACCTGCGGGCAGTTTTAAAATATTTCTTATCACAGTAGTCCAAAAAAATTATGTCATGAAAAAAAATCAAACAAATCCTAATCATAATAAAAGTCATAATCGCTATTTTAATAACATTATAACTATTTTATTCAGTACCCATTACGTTATGAAATTTTTAAGGAATTGAAAATATTACATACCTAGTACAAAATGATGGCTGTAAAAATGCGGTTGAACTAATCTTCGCTCAAACACATTTGGAGAGAGGGCTTTACCTAACCCAATCTGCGGCCAATTAGCTGATGTTGCCGCCCAAAGTTTGACGTATTGTCGGCGGTTAAATGCGCGTGACCCAAATCTCAGCCGCGATCTAAGTAATTAAAATGACTAGTCCTTGTGGCTACGTATCCAAAGGTCTTTTAGAAAAGTCCGGACGTCGCAAAATAATTAATACCGAAGCGGATGGATCCCGTAAGCAATTTAAAAATTAAGAAGAACCGCAGGATTCCCCTAGAAAACCCGAACGAGGCAATAAGTTTAGTTGAGCAAGTAGTAGCTACATGTGACTGAGGATAGATACAAGTGGAGACTCGACCAAGCAAAACTACTTTAATACTTATAAAACCTGTAATTATTTTTTTTATACTTCACATTCTTTGTATTTACTTAAATATTGTTAGATGTTGGTTTTCCTAATAAATATAAATATTTTTTTTTAAAAATACGATAAAAGGTAAAAAAATTAACGAATAACTTCAATGAAGTCAGTGAAAAAAAATTTGAGTGAAGTATAATACGTAGGTAGTGTATCATTAACACTGGGAGATGATCCCAGAACTTTTTTATGTTTGATTCATCCAAGTTTTTTTAAATATCGTACTACAAAATATGTTTTCATTTATAAAATAATCTATTTTCCTGAAGCGAAAAAAAATCCATTTTTTTTGTACGTCGTTTTAAATAGTGCATTACGTGTTTTGCTTTCAGAAGGGGTTGAAATGAAGGGGATGCTTGTAAACAAAATAGTTTTTCCATGGGAAATTCCGTCGCAGCATCATGTAGCGCCTCTGCACCATTTAAGAGCGGTGCGCGGGGCGCGGGGGCGGCTGATTGTTACACAATCCATCAGGGCGGGCGGCCGTGACAGCTCCGCTCCGTGCCTCCTCCAATTGGGGAGTAATTGAGTGGCTCTTCCGTTGGGGCCCATGGACGGCCCCTCCCAGGGCTGACCCTGGCACACTTACTCTGCCGAAGGGTTCAAATTAATAATAATTATTATTCATTTTATATTTTTTAATTCAAACATATTTTATTGTGAAAATTTTAGAACATAAACAATATTTAAACAATACTTTAATAAAATTTTCTTTAAAAAAAATGAAAATTCAGCCGTTGGGACCTGGTTTTAGGAAAACCTGGACCTTTAGAAAAAGGGTATTCTAGCGGTGGTCAGGATGACACATCATAAAACCAAATATTTTCTATTAATAGGTGAATTAACTAAGGTTTTAAAAAAAAAAGTTTTTGGTAAAGTTTTATGTAAAAAAGTACGGTAAAATCTATACCACGTATTAAACTTATAAAATTAGCTGTGAAGGAAGAAGAAAAAACTCATTTCAATCACTAGACAATCCCGTTTAGAAAAAGTGTGAAAAATTTCAATTAGATTGGTGCATTAGTTTTTGAGAAATCGAGTCCACAACTTTAAAAAATAACTTTAGATAAAAAACGATTACCGTTCTAAGTAGGAATAAAAAGAAGGAGAATTTTTCCTTAATTTAAAATCTACAATCGTCGATTCCAGCTC
>JADDOH010005527.1:0-149948 GCA_016648135.1 Agrypnia vestita
AATAATAATAATAAAGCCTTTATTCACTGACCATTTTAACAATTTTAACATAAGTAAATAGAAAATGATACACTGAAATAGTAAGATATACACACATACATACATGCACACACACACATATAAATATATATATATATATATATATATAAATATACGTAGTAAATGTCATTTAAGCAGCCAGTTTGTTGGTCAGGTTGTCTCTCTGACATAGGCCTCCCCTAGTTTTTTCCACTCGTCTCTGTCGTGAGCTATTCTTCTCCGTCCTTTTGGTAGGTCATCTTCCCATCTCTTAATTTGACGTCCTTTTTGTCTTTTTCCATTTCTGGGATACCATTCCGTTACGTCTTTCGTCCACTTTTCTGTGCTTGTTCTCGTAACATGACCAGTCTAGTTCCATTTGAGTTTTTTAACTTTTTGTAATAACATCGTTAACTTTTGTCTTTTTCCTTACTTTTGTATTCGTCCACCTGTCATAAAGCCTTACGTTTAGCATACTCCGCTCCACGTTGCGTTGGCAAACTGCGAGTTTTTGGCTGTTTTTGCTCGTAGCAGGCCAAGTTTGGCACCCACAAGTGAGACGTGGGAGAATGCACGTGTTGTATACTTTGCTTTTTATTGGTATTCTATCATTTTTCACTATTTTAGGCCCCAGGATACCTGTCCTCAAATACGTCTCTGTGGTCATCCGCATTTACCCGGCGCCCAGTGATTGCATTACGAGCCAGTTTCCAGCAGGCGCCAATTGTATTAAAGTGTAAACATCTCCGGGGGATGCGGCTCTGATCCCCTTCAAAAATTTAATATGCAATCTCTGCCGCCCGGCCCCGGCGGGAGGCCATCTCAATTGTGTTAATCAGCGGGATAAAAATATGACGAAGGTCCTCCGTATTTTAATGGAAATATGAAGCGCGACTAGTGCGGACAAGTTGTGTTCATCCGAAAGTTTTCCAGTGTTCAAGTAACTTTATTTAAAAAATATATAAAATATGTTATTTGTATGTATCTACTTATATTTTTTGATAAATTACACCTACATGTTTCGGAAAAATCTTTACATCGCCAGGGTTTTTTATGTGTGTCAAAATATCAAAATGAATAATGCCTTTTGTTTTTTCGGTAGAAATTTCAATGTAATAGTAAAAGAGAAGTTGAGATGTCTGAAAAATCATGGTTTTTCTGAATTTGCAAATCATATACTAGAAAATGATCACGGTTTTATCCAAAGAAGCATTATCTATATCCGGAGGAACATTAGTGTATTGTTTGTTCCTTTGGACGATATTGAGGTTTTCATTAAGTGTTTGTATTTCTCTAATTAAAAAAGATTTACCAAAATAAAAATCATATTGCAATACATTATTTATTGAGGCTCCCAACAATGCTAACTTAGCTATGGATTATATAGCATTGATTATAAGAAAAAAATAAAGTAATTTTTCTAATTGATTCAGCAACATTGTAGATTGACATTTAAAAAATATATATTGATTGTATTATGTGTATGTATCTACTTATATTATTTGATAAATTACACTTACATGTTTCGGAAAAACCTTTCCATCGTCAGGGTGTTTTATATACGTCAAAATATCAAAATGAATAATGTCCTTTGTTTTTTGTTTTTATAAATAATTTTTAAATATTATTGCTGAAGTTCTTGATTACTCAAAATTATTGGAATTTTTTTTGAAATGTTGTTGAATCAATCAAAAAAATAACTTTATTTTTTCTTATAAACAACTAGCTATTCATACCTGGCGTTGCACGCGTTAAGGATTAAGTTGAAACTAAATTTGTGGGGGGAAACAAAGGCTTGATTCGAACGGTATTGATTTGCTTCGAAAATATATCAGTGGGAGGAGAAAAGGTAAAAGGGGGGGGAGGAAATGTCACCTTTGTTATCCGCCGGGTACTAAAGAATAAACTTACAAATTTTGAGTCCGATCGGTCGAACGGTATATATTTGCATCGAAAATATATCAGGAGGAGGGGAATGGGTAAAAGAGGAGGGGGGAAGTGTAGACTATGTTACCTGTCGAGTCCCAAAAAATAATTTTCCAAATTTCGAGTCCGATCGGTCAAACCGTATAGATTTGCATAGCAAATATATATCAGCGGAGGGGAAGGGTTAAAAGAATAGGGGAAAATGTCGCATATGTTATCCACCGAGTCCTTAAGAGGCCCCCGTACACAAATTTCCTATTTGATCTCGATTTTGCTAAATTTAACGTAAACTTATTAAATCATTTTGCAAAACCCATAGCTAAACAGGCTTTTAATCAATTTTATTATGATAGATCCATTTACTCTTGAAGCATTTCCTTGAAAAAATATGAATAAATATACTGTTCATATTTTTTAAATAATTATAACCCCAAAAGAGTTATCTTTGGGGTTATAATTATGGGTTTTGCAAAATGATTTAATAAGTTTACGTTAAAATTTAGAAAAATCGAGAGCAAATACGAAAATCGTGTACTGGGGCCTCTTAAGAATAAGTTTCCAAATTTTGATTTTGATCGGTCAAACGTTAAAGATTTACATCGAAAATATATCAGGAGAGGGGAAGGGTTAAAAGAATAGGGGGATAATGTTGCATATGTTACCCGTCGAGTCCTTAAAAATAAGTTTCACAATTTTGTGTCCGATCGGTCAAACAGTACAGATTTACATCGAAAATATGTCAGGGGGAAAGGGCAGGGGTAATAGAATAGGGAGGAAATGTTTCCTATGTTACCCGCCGGATTCCAAAGCATAAGTATGCAAAATTTGAATCAAATCGGACAAACGGTGTGGATTTGTATAGAGAACAGACAGACAGACAGACATTGAGTTTTATAGGTAAAGATACGTTATTTCATAGCTAAGTTAGCATTGCTGGGAGCCTCAATAAACAATGTATTGTAATTTGATTTTTATTTTAGTTAATCTTTTTGAATTAGAGGAATAAAAACACTTTTATGAAAACCTCAATATCGTCCAAAGGAATAAACAATACACCAATGTTTCTCCGGTTATAGATAATGCTTCTCTGGGCAATATGTGTGTTTCTGGATATCTGATGTTGTCTAAATCATACAATTCACATAATTAATTTGTTATTTACAATGATTTATAATATTTCTTACAAAATACAATTATAGACAAAATCTTATATAAATAAAATAAAATTTTATTAATTAATTAATTAATTATATTTTTCTGGTAAATTTGGAATAGCTCATTAATAGAATCATCGGAGTCCAATCATCCAAACTTAATTGTTTACAATTCTGGTTTACAAAATTCAGTCATCATAAAAAAGTTACTTACATTATAAGACACGGACACACAAACAAACAGACAGTGAAATTATTATTATTGGGATACAATAAATTGTTTGCTGAATATGTTTATTTCTAATTTGTGTTCTGTGGATTATTTTGTCTAGATATTGACAGATTGATTGATACTGAACTAACAGACAGCTTCATTTATCCCTCTCCCGCATTCATTCCCACACAGAAATATTAAATTCACCATGGAAAAAACAATGAGAATAGAAATTTTATTAACCGTTGCACAGTGCAACAAACTGGCATCAGACATCAGACAATGTTAATTTATCAAAAAAAAAAATTTAAAAAACCTTATTTTTAAAAACTATTCTCCCAAATGGTATAATTCTTTTAATGTTAAAAGCAAAACGTTTTTCGTCTTATTTTTTACGCTTACCCCCATGGAGTCATCTAGTAATGTGTACTTACAATCTTTTATAATATATTAAGAGGTTAAGTTTGTAAGTTTGGATGTATGCGGTAATCTCCGAAACAATTCATCCGATTTCAAAAATTCTTTTTCCAATATTAAAAATGGACGTTCAGTGTAGACACAGACTACTACATATTTTCACGTTAATATAAAAGGGCTTTTCGTGGTGACCTATTTTACAACTAAAATTGATGAAAAAATGGTCGTGGGATGCATTTTTCACGAACGAAGTTGTAGAACTCAAAAATTTATAAAAAATCCGCTGGTAATTTTTTATACAAACTATTTATTTCCAAAACTACGGCATTTTTGTCTCCCCACAAGTTTATTTTTAGTAAACCCTAAACCCGGCAACGCCGGGTACTAACAGCTAGTATGTAATACATAGAAAGATGCTTTGTCTCTATGTCATCGTGAAGCAAGCTCTCTTTGTATGTAAATTTGAAAGGAAACTGATACCTTCTTCGTCTCGCGTCTCCGAGTGAAGTTTCAATTTTCTTTCAAATACAAATTGTATGGATGTGTAACCTTTTGTTCTGAATGTACATCTTTCAAATGAAAATACAAACGATATCAGTTTGTCATTTATATTCTGCAACTTTGTATACCTACCTTACAATTTTCTTACAATTACAATTATCTTACAATTTTCTGTGTGTATTTTATTTTCGTATTATTTTTATTTATGTATTTTATGATTTACCACTAAATCCTTATCAAATATAATAAGATTAAATTCGATAAGGATTTATACTGAATTAGTAAAAATTGCTAAAAATTTATACATTTGATCTAATTAAATTGACAAAATTGGATGCTGTAAGTTATCCTTAAAAGATAGATATGTACTTCCAATTACTTTTTTGTAAACCATTTGATTCTATATAATTCTTTGCTACACGATTTGTTTAAATCTCTATCGGATTAGGCAGTGTTTTCCATGAGAGCACATTACCGGCAATTTTTTCCCTGACTTGATTCACTAATATCATTAATGCTCAGTTCCTATACGTGCTACAGAAATTTTTAATACAAGAAATTTTTTTTGGAGAAATGCATACCATAACAGTAAAAATTGCATACAAATCCTTTCAGCGGTTCTCGAGATTAGCGCGGTCATACAGACGGACAGATGTTTGCCGGGGACTTCCTTCTATAATATGTATTGATTCAGTCCAGCGGGTTTAAATACCGCGTTTTGCCATCTACACCCGTTTTTTTTTCGGGTGTAGATGGCAAATGAATACATTTTTTCTGTGAATATCTGTCAGTTGATTTTTATGTTGCGTACCTACCAAGATATTCCAAAAAAATACAGAAATAAAGTAGTAAAATTTGAGTAGCTTGTTGGTCTTGTGGTTAGGACTCTCGCCTCGTGATCCAAAGGTTGCAGGTTCGAATCTCATTCCAGAAAAGCAAGTTAGTCCTATTTACAAGCGTTAAGCTAAATTTGAAAATAGTAAAAATATTATTATTAACATTATAAATATTTAAAGCATTAACTTTGTGGTTAGGTTAGGTTAGGTTAGGTTAGGTTAGGTTAGGTTAGGTTAGGTTAGGACCAACACTACACTACTACATTCACAACACTATACACCCCAACCATAGTATTTTCAAACCATCACTACTATTCTTCACATGACAATACTATGGTTGGGGTGTACAGTGCTGTGAATGTAGTAGTGTAGTGTTGATCCTAACGAAATTGGTAGACCGTAAATCTAGTAGTGGTTTTTACTAAGTTTACTAACATTCTGTTAGTAAGAATATTGATGTGACACGAATCCCGTGTTCGCATCTCTATTAAAAAAAAAAAAAAAAAAACACGAAAGATCAGCCGAATTGAGAGCGGTGTATATTTCCACATACGTAATTCATCCAACACACACATGGATCCGAAAAATCTCTACAGCTCTGGTACGAGAAATTATACTTGATTAACAGCGTGTTGAATGCAGGGGTGAACAGATGTATCGCCCTCAACCCCGGAGGTAGTGGGAAGTCGGGGAGTTATCTCGATTTTCCGCAAAGATGAAAGCTTTCAGCGGGAGATAGTGCTCCGCGGTAAACTTGTTTAGACGTCACAGGCGAAATGTGAATAGGGGTTGCGGCGGAAGAGAAAGATAAGCAGCACAAGGCCGGGGGCGTGGAGATGACAGAAATAATTTGTTCTTTCAAATGGGACAGAAACATTATTGAATTAGCCGCGTAGGTAGACTGAATTTGAAAGGAAAAGGAAAATTTCGAGGCCTATCTGGAGACCCGTGAAAGATAAATGAATGTGAAAAACTTGGTAATGGGTCTACTCTGTACTAAGAAGTACTACGATAGAGCACTTCATTATACTTGACTTCACACTTCTCACGTTTTTAATCGAACGTCTTTAATGAAATCCTTCAAACGCCTAAGGTGTGACATTTATTGTATGAGTGTATGAGAGGACTCGCCTTTAATATTCGGGTTCCCTTCGGTTTTCGATCTATGGAAAATGTGATTTAGTTCTTTGAAGAAAGTATCCTAAGCCGTGAGGTACACAGGTAATATAAGTAAAGATAATCGTCTTTCTCAAAAATAATGCACTGAATTCTCAGATCCATAAGCTAATCCACCAGAGACGTGGTCATCAAAATTGATTAACTGAAATTTATTGACTGGGACCAGATTTCACGGAAAATCACCAAAATAATTTTAATTAAATAATGCACGACTTGGTATACCACTAAATTTTTCTTTATTCACCTCTACAAGTTTCGGGAACGAAATTCCCTTCCTCAGGAGGATACTGTCACCACAAAGTTATAAATCGTTCATTGAAGAACCAAAATAACAAACTGACCACATGTTAAAATCTACTTCTAGAGTAGACAAGATTGAAAAAATTGGCAATAAATTAACTTAAAAAATTTAAAGCCAAAATAAAAAAATAAAAAAATGGATTTTTTTTTTGCAAGGTTCTTATGATTTTATTCGACATATTAAAGTGAATGAATGTTACATAATTGACATAATTTATTGTAATGATAATTCAACGTTTTGCCAAACATAAGCCAGAAATACTGAAAGAAAATGCAAACTTTGGTATTGCGTGTCTCCATAGCTATTGATAATAAGTCATGGTTACTTTAACATTTTCGACTCATTATTAAGGCAGAAATCTATCTATAAAGTTTTTGCTACTATCTATGAGACACACCATAACAGTTTTGTAATTATTTTATTGAATATATACATAAATATTCATACAGTGGAATACATTAAATGTGAAATCTGCATTTGAGAGATATTAATAACATAACAAGAAGCAATTATAACACCGGAGAGAAAAGGTTAAATTTGTATAAATACAGTGCCTAGATATGCGCGCATTATACGTTTATTCTATTGATGGATTAACAATAACCGGAAATTGCCATGATGAATATCCTCATCAAACCTATCAAAACATTTCGCGTGTGATGAGTTTCATTAATTTTCAATAGTACCTAATATTTATTTGCCTATTACTTTATAAGATTTTCCTCATTTCTATATTTATTTATTTATATAGAAATGTCTATATTTAAATCTAAATCATTTACACGTAAATCCATTATTATAGGAGTGGAAATTTATTAAGCGCCCAATCTTTGAACAATAGTAAATTAATTCAGAATATTTTGAGTTTGTTCAAATCTTTCAGAACAGTGCTGGATTTATGTCACAGAGACATTATTAATCAATTATTATTTCATTACACACTAAAGTATATTGCTCTCAAAATTCCGTAAAAAATCAGAGAGATAGATTTTCTAGATTTTCTCATTAGCGACATCTGTGGGGATTTAGGGGAATGAAAATGGCTTTGTACAGGCCGCATGGAAAGGCGCTTACAACTCATATGTGAAAGCTTTCCACGCAATTTGAACACATATACAACATCCAAAAAATGAATAAGCATGGTATATTCTATCATGGAAATGGCGAATGTTACAATTGTGTAAAGTGATCACTTAAGCCAACCATAAAGATAGGTCATAAGTCCTATGTACACCCAAATGACTTCTATATACCTACTTTCCCATAATAAATACAGTTTCGTCTCTGTGAGATATCTATAATATTAATAGTAAATTAAATTTTAACAAGCATATCGATGACACAGTCACCAACGCATCATCTATGCATGGTTTTGTCATACGCGCATGTAGACATTTCAAAAATCTTAGTACCCTCAAGAAACTTTATTTGTCATACCTTCGTAGTATTTTAGAATATGCATCTCAGGTGTGGAATCCAGGTTATGCAGTACACAAAGATAAAATTAAAAGCGTCCAAAATGTATTTCTTAGATACATTAACCTCCGTTCATTTAGATCTCATTTAAGCAATGATGACTCTACGAAGTTTTTCAACATGCAGACTGTAACTTGTCGAAGAGATATAGCTGACGGGGTGATGTTATTTAGAATATCGCCCAACCTTGTTGGTAGTCCTAAACTTCTTAAACAAATATCTTTCCACATCCCAACTCGCAATAATAGACATTCATCTACTTTTCATCTCCCCTATTGCAAGACCAACTCAAAACAAAACTCCTTTATCTACAGATCCACAAATTAATTTAAGACAAACTATCACCACATTGACATTTTAAACTCAACGATTAGGGACATAAAACGAACAATATTTACACAACCGCACCCAAACTAATTCATACAATTTATCATCCCTTCTACAACCGTCCCACATTTCCCTCCACCCTCCCCACTCGCTGTAAAAATAATTTAAGAATTTATTTTACAATGTCACACTTGTTTTAATAAATTACTATATTAAGTGGAAAATTTGTAATTGACATAATTTAATATTAATTATTTTACTTACTCACTTACCATCACGCCGTTTCCCCATGGAGGTAGGCAAAGAGGATAGAGCGCCACACTCTTCTGTCTTGACATAAAATTCTCACCTCATCAACATTCATACATCTTCGCTTGCAAGCTCGCCGGTTGTTAAGGTTTCTAACGGGACCATCTTCCAGTATCTGGTTAATTTGGGCAAGCCACGTCTTCCTCGGTCGCCCTCTCTTTCTGGCGCTACCAACGTCCATTAAACAGATAGGGCACGAAAAGAAAAATAAGAAAGAAATAGAATCAATAACATTACTGAGTTTCCTGCATAGAACAACAAGATCGGATATTTGCCGTCGGGATTCTAGTTTGTGAGTATTGAAAAAATTTGCAACCTTTGATATTGGATAATTCCATAACTATTGATGGTTACTTAAATATTTTCGACTCATAATCAAGGCGGGAATCTACCTGTTAAGTAGGTATTGTGGGCTAGCTCTGTTACACCCTGTATAATAAGGTGACTAAATAACTGATGAATATTCCAAGATACTTCGTACTAGATATATATATAGTTTTTATAATTTTGGGATTTCTAAACCGGTGGGTATTTCTTATTATAAATCCGATAAGGGGTTGAAATTAAATGAAAAATCTCAATTCTTTTTGTACCCATCTCACTTAGATACAGAACGTTTCCATACAAAATGACGCTAATTGTCAAACAACCACCTTCGGAGCACCCCTTCACAGTACACGCCGGCAATTATTTATTGTTTCTAGCACAACACTACAAAACCACATTCAGCATTGAACCCTCATAAATATTGGAATTTGTGCCATAACTTCCACAACACGAGAGATAATCCATCATTACCTTAATCCGCGAATAGATCTGTGGAACAATGCGTGAATTCCA
Organism: Agrypnia vestita; assembly: GCA_016648135.1. Classification (NCBI taxonomy): domain Eukaryota; kingdom Metazoa; phylum Arthropoda; class Insecta; order Trichoptera; family Phryganeidae; genus Agrypnia; species Agrypnia vestita. The sequence continues at coordinate 9,499 of JADDOH010005527.1, forward strand.
CATCGGAACTCAACCGCGAAACCGGCAGGAAATTATTTTGTGGAACGTCCAGTTTACATACACTTGGAAGCGGAGCACAGAGCTACCATCAGGGTCACCACCGAGGCTCCCATCAACCGTCTGATTCAACTCACCTATATTTGATTATTTTTACATTCAACAAACCGATAAACCGATTTCTTTGTTATTTTGAAAAAATGTAGGTATTAATAGCTTTTTAGTACACTGTTTGGATCGTCATAGAATTTTCGCGCCTTCTAGAACATTCTCCTTCCAGAACTTTCAAGAAATTTATCGAATGTACAGGAAGCTTCTAGACACACCGACACATTCCGCCACTCAGTTTAGAACCTTATAGAACTTTCGGGAATTTTCTAGAACCTTCTCCTTTCAGAAATTTCTAGAGCAGGTTTTTCCGGAACCTTCTAGATTCACCGACACAGTCGGCGCGCCTATTTTGAAACAATCTGAAGCATTTGCGGCCTTCCCATAATAAAACAATGTGCTAGAAAGCACATTTTTGTCACCCATTCCCACCCACGCACAGCCACCCCCACCAAACTAGCATATTTTCGATGTGACACCGAGGGCTATCCACCACCATAATCACCGGTGGGTGGTTGTGGAGAAAACTTGGCGGGTAGGGAAACATGGGTTTCTTTATATATATATATATATATTGATGATTGATTATTACATTGAACCTTGTATTTTCGAAGATTCAAAAATGATTGGCTATTGAAATTTCGCGTTCACTGGCTGTTGACACAGGCTGTAATTTTGAAAGATTTTTCAAAGAAACAGTATGATTTTTAATCTATGGCTTTCAGCCACTGATGAATCTCTTGTTTATGTTTTTTTTTTTATCGTAAGAATAAATAGTATTAAATTGTAAATTTTATTAAGGGTAGGGAATGAAAATATTATTTATACCTTAATAATAATAATTACTCTTGTCGAAGCGTGTAGACGTTCGATTCCCATCTCAATTGAAATTATTTTGAACTCTGTGTTTTAACTTTGCGGAATCAATTCCTTGCGTTTATCAGCGACAAGGACCGTCGATACATTAGTTTGAATTTTTTTCGAGTTGATTTAAAATATGCAACTCTGATGATAAGTAATGGTGTCAATGGATTAAGAACAGATGTAAGATGAATCTGAAGCCACAGAAGTGAAAGAAAGACTTAATACAATGGAAATACGTTCACTCAGGCATTTGTCTGGAAAAATCCATTCATGATAGAGTAAAGAATGCTCATATTAGGCAAGACTATATTATTTTTTCTAATATTAGCATAACGAATGAACGCAGAAGCCTTGGCATTACCAAATTAACCATGGATGGTCCTATTAGAAGCCTCATTAAATGTCAAGTTACCACACATGTTATTGGCAAGTTTCAGTACCATACTATAAGAATTAATAATTTATAAAATACTGGGAATCATCATCCACAAATAGCAGATTGACTTTAAATATACATACTATTCAGGTCATTTTTTTTCCTTTGTCTATAATAGAATTAATTAACACCATTATTAAATTGTAAACACTTAATTATTACTATTACTTAATTTTAATTGGCAATAAGATTGATTCACAAATGTTATATAAATAATAAATTTTCTTGAATATTATACAACTGGAAGAGCACTGTCTGCTATAATACAGTAAATAACTAGTGTAGCAGGCAGGGCGTCAAATCAATTTAGTGTTTACTTGCTGCTAAGACATTCAGCAACAATGAAAAAAAGCTTAATTTAATTTTGTAAACACTGTAAACATTTGTAACATTGAACATTGAATAAACATTTGAATAAACATTTGAATAAACATTTGAATTCAACATTGAAAATCAAGTTTAATTCTATCCTGCGAAGTCAAAAAGTGCACATAATCACGCAAATGGCTTAGCGCGTAAACACGCTCATGGAACATAAAGGGTTATATAAATCAATAACGTGTGACGGATATATTTCACGAAAATGAAAACAAATCACGTGCGCGTTTCGCAACCCTGTCACAGCTCAGCCGGCGCGGGGCGGCGAGGGGTATATTGAATTCCGGGGAGGGGTTGGATTGTGAATCTATAATGGAATTGCCTCATAAGCCGATTACAAACAAACATTTGTGGAACGGGGGGCTGTGGGAATCAAAGTTCCAACCATTCCGCAGCTCGGTTATTAGGATTTGGAAATATTACACCATATCGCGCCGACAATCGTCGGCCGGCGCGGAGTAGGGGAGGAAAGGGGCGGGATGAGGGCGCTGTGGCAAAAATCGTTTTGATAAAGTGCCAAATTAAGTGGGCTGTGTGTTCTGGAAAAACAAACATCGTGTTTGATAATAAGATTTGTCTAATTTGGTTCGAGGAACGCTCATTTTCGAACCGTGAAATGGTTTGTTGTTTCTGACAGATGGATAAATGGTACGCGTAGGAATAATTAATGTCGCGGAATAATGTCATTTAAATAAATAAGATTAATAAATCCGAATGATGATGTAAGAAAATAATAGATTAATTAAATTGAAATCGAAATTGAAAAAATGACAGAAAAATCTGTAGATCAAAAAAATATTTGTTCACCATTCAACCGATCCAGTGAAATGCGTTACTGATTTCGCTATAATATTATCCATTTAAGACGACGTAAGAAGCGTGTTAATTGATAGTTCATACAAAAATACATTACGTACACTTAATTTTATTTTATTTTTGTTTTTTCGGTTCAACAGGCCAAGAGGCCCAATAACAGAAGCGAAACACATCACAAAACACCCAGGCTTGAGTAACTCACATAGATTAACTGTTACCCTACCGGAAATCGAGCCCGGAACCCTCGGTGTGAGATGCCAGTCTCATGCCCACTGGGCCATGAGGGCCGCCAATTATTTTTTCAAAAACAGTTTGTAAAATAAACTGAAATTCTCACATACACAATACTAAGTATCTCAATTACCTCTAAAATAACATTTTGTCGGTCGTTTTTGAGAAATGGGATTGGATGGGCGAGTAATATCAGCCATATTTTATGGGAATATGATGACGTTATCTCTGATCTAGTTCTCCTTAATATATCATGTCATCATCATCATGACAGTTAGGCAGACTTATGTTGCAACATTTAATTGGGACACTCTTCTGTAATTCACACTGATTCGCTACTAGAATATTCTACCCGCAGGTACTTTTTATTCGCGGCGTTTCATAGTAAAGTTCATTTATTCAGTCTCGCTGTTGCTATGACTTCCTCTACTGTGGTTAATTGCAGCTGTCGGACCAAAAACTTTCCGTGTCGGTACCAAAAACTCGTCTCCACTGCTGCGATGTATTTTATAAGGATATTCTCTCGAAGCTTCTGATATAATTTGGCGTATTACAGATCATTCTTTAACCTTCTATAATGTTTCAAACTTTTTGTAAATCTACGATTATGCGCAGTTCGTTTTGTTTCTAGAATCTCATAGCAATGTGTATAAATATTTTGGCTATACGGATGGCTATCATACGTAATGAATGAAGTTATTGAATGAGATGTTTTCCCAAGAATATGATGAGACATCCAGAGAAGTACGAGATCTTGTACCTTATAATACACGGGAATATTCCCTGAAAAATACCTGGAAAAAAGTAAGTTCAAAGTAAGTTAAAGAAAGTTCGTGAAACATGTAGATTTTATATCTAATAAAGTGGCGAAAACAAATTGATTTGTGTGTTATTTTAATAATAATGTCACCACAAATTCAAGCCTTCATTCAGAAGAAAAGATATTCTTCCAACAATTTTTATTTCTCTCGTACATAAAGCGTTCTGATGAAAAACGTCTTGATTTGTAATAACATTGAATACAACGTTATATGACAGTGAATAAAAGGCAATGTTTACGATGCAGCAAACCTACTTTGGTTCAGGAGAATACGTATACGGTCACATAATGCACGCTTGATAACAGTTTGTAATAAATAAAATGTATTGTGACATTAAACAGTATCGTTTATGTGAAATTGGGCGCCGAGCGATCGTTACGTGCAGTTCACAGCGTGGGCGATTCCATCAAAATACTGCGCAGCTTACCACCACAATTTGCGTAAACACTGTTAAAAAATATAAAACTTTTATTTACCGGTAGAACCTCTTAAATGGCTATTTTTGTGTAAAATTTATTATTTTTCTTGCTTGTCCGGTTATCGAACTTTACGATCAATCAGGAATATTCCCAATTAGAAAAATATACAGAAAAATCTAATTCTTTCTAATTGATTAATTCATTTGATTTAAAAATTTCACAGAACTTTATTCTGAAAAATTACAACTTCACAAATATGAATGTGTTCTTGAATACAGGAATATTCCCGTTTGCGTCTATTTTCCAAAAAAAAACGATGTTTTTTTTCTGTAGATATACACTAAAGTAGGTAGGAAGATTTGGATATTATGACATTTGAGTTCAATTTGGGGTCGCGCTTCCTGAAAAAAAAAATGCGCTTCCTGAAACAATGCCTTTTTTTATGTTTGTGGTGCTTTACTAAAAAGGTGTATTGATTATCACAAAGACTGTGAGTTTTTAAAAGTCTACGTTGATGTTAATCAGCGTTCTTGCAATTTAAGTGCAGAAACTAGGTATACTAACTACAGAAATTTTCGGGTTTCGTGTCTACCTTATGCGTTGGAATCTCGGACGCTACGAGTTAAAAGAAAGGGAGAAAAAATAAAGTAAAAACCCTATCGTCAACGCAAGAGTAGGCTAATAACTCGCCGACAGGCCGGAGATAAACTACTGTTCTGGGTGTACTTGCTATAACACACCAAATTTAAATTTTACCACTTCCCAAATTCATTTTAGTTTTCATGGTATAAAATTCTTAAATAATCTCCTTCAAACGATCAGAATTTTTTTAATTTAAACAAAAAAGAACATAATATACCTACATACGAAATATAATTATGAAACTGTTTTAAAATGCATATTTATACCTTATACTTGCAATACTCCTCTGTATGCGAGTCTTTTGACTCTCACAGTATTAATAAAATAGATTGTTCCCATATTTCAAATTTAACTCCTGTGTGTCGGTGATGTAACGTAGGTCTACCTGTCATACAAAATATGAAATATCTACCTTATTTACGAAAACTAAAACGTCACATTTTTTGTAATCATCGAATAGACATTTTCACACCAAAATTACTAAATTAAACTGTTAGGAATGTACGGATTTTTTAATTAAAAAATATTTATTCATTACTCTCGTATTTTTGGCCAGTGTGTAAGAGAGAGCAGTATATTGTACATCGCAGTTAAATCGAGCAAGAAAGAGCACGACAATACCATACATTTCATGTAGGACAGAGATGGCGGTTGCTTGGGTTTCGACGAAAGAAAAAACAATATAGAAAGAGTACGATAGAGTCGGGTAACGCGTGCTAGACAAAGACGGAGTGCATGCGACTGAAGCGAGCAGGCGACCGTGTCGTTGTATTCAGTTGCTATTGGAACGTCGGCGGAAGCGCGCGCAAATTCGATTTGCCATGATTTTATAAAAATTTATTAAAATAATGCAAATATGTGTATTTACCTTACATAATCATATAAAGGGACCTTTAAAAAGTCTTATCTGTATTGTATATATGTATGTTTTATCACATATTAAAAACTATGCCGATTTTTAATCAGGTAACGCTGTGTTACTCCACCGTCCCCAAAGTTTTTTTTTAGTCTTTTAAGAGTTAAAATGATATTAATTTTTGTAAAAAAAAAAACAAAAAATGAATAAATACTTTAAAAAAAGGAGGCATGGAAATCTTTTTGGGGAAACACATGTTGAGAGAAATAAAAAGTGTCTGCATGGTTGTCTATTTGTGTTGTGTTGTCTCAATTCATCAGATGGGTGAATTTGAGTCTTCCTATCAAACAAATGCCATCTGTTTCATAATAAATGAATGTAGGTGGTTTTGGCCTAAGGTAACTTTTTTGCGCACAAATCGTCAAATCAAACGCAGTGCATCTGATTTAATTTTTTTGTATTTTTCTGTCATCTCAAGTTGATTATTGTGCACATGGTATTGAGATTTATCTCGACTGAATATCTGAGATTTCTTAAAATTTGCGGCAAGAAATTAATTTATGTGTCGGCATATTTTTTATCGAAATCGTCGCAATACGTATTTTGTGGCTGTTCTAGAAAAGATTTAAAATACCTACTTGTTTCTATATATAAAACATTTATGTCAGAAATCCTTGGCACCTAATTTATTTCTTTTTCGTGATGTATCTGTTCGGCTTTTATTGTAAAATATTCTAGTTAACGGTTGAAGTTTTTTAGAATGTTGTACATTTTTGCTGCCAAAAACAAGTGAAATCTTTGTGAAGAGAATTTGTATGTTTTTGGCGCCAGACACACTCTGTCCTCGTTAAGTGGCGGTGCGTTATTTTGCTGACAAAATAAAAATAATTCAGGGATTTCGAAAAGTTTTACGTCGCATGTGGCGTAACGAGGAGAATACGTTAGAATTTAAATAATGCCAACGTGGATGTGAAAGTGAAGGGCCGATTAAGGAGGTTTCGTTTGTAGAACAGTCCTAGATTGTTGGCTGAAATAATAAGTATCGGGTGATTTCAAGGACTGAGCCATGGCTACTCACTCATCACCACATCAATTCTTCTAGCGGGTGATCTTCTATGACGTGACATAAAATGTTTGTATGTGCGTGAACTTATATAATCTTTATACTCCTTTGACATACACAAAACCACGTGCTGTGTTATGCACCTTGCGTTGAAATATAACTGGACAGAATGCGCATGCGCATTGTATCCAGCTATGTCGCAATTGGATGTAGTTATGCGTTCTAGCGTTCTAGTTATAGCGTAACCAGCGTAGCGTTATAGTAAATCCTTCAATCCATAAAATGCTAAGAATGAGTTAATACGGGTTGGACAGCTCAGCACAGTTTTTTATAAATTCAATATTTTTAACTCACATCACGGGCATAACTGTCAAATTTAAACTAAAACCATAAAAAAATGTTTTCTTGGATAAAAACATCATAATGGTATAGACGCATTATTTAACTTTTTAATTATAATGTTAAAGAAGTTAAACATTTTTTACGCCTCAGAAAATATTTTAAAAAATCTCACGCCAAATAAATGGACCTATTAATGACGGTCAAATATGACGTTACAGATACAAGCTCTATTATCTTTACCAGGACGTCAGCGTAGTCAAGTTCATTAAGATTAGCAGACCGCGCTGGCTGGGACATCTACACCGTATGAATGATCTGGAGCCCTCAAAAAGGGTGTTGTTTAATGACCCAATGGGTAGAAGAAGTGTCGGAAGACCAAAACTGCGGTGGTTAGATGGTGTCGTTGCGGACTGCCGGGCCCTGGGGCAGCAAAACTGGAAAATGGCAGCCAGCGACAGAGCAGCATGGAGGACCTTCTTGGAGGCAGCTAGGACCCACCGAGGGTTGTAACGCTGAGGACGGATGGATGCCTCAGAAAATATTTTTTTCTTCATGTTTTTTTAAATTTAAAGATCATTGAACCCACCTACAACAAAAGAAGTACTGTTTTTAGTACATTTTATAAATAAATATTTTATAGAGAGAATCCAACCTGTAAATTGCGTCATATCTTCGTTTATAGAAGTTTATTCTTATAAAACCAAAAGTAATCATAAAGTACGTATTTTTTAATGAATCTTGACAATTTCTGTCCCTAAAACAGCATCGGGTCATCTGACAATTACATTAAATGTTTAAATGGAGCTTCGCAGTTTTGAATAATTATTTTTAAATTTTTTCGTTGGGTTGGGTTAATCACCCAGTGATAAAAAAACCTAAGATCTGAACAGAATGCTTGAAACTACAATCTTTGTCATATTGATAATGTTGATGTTTCTGTCTGGCTAAATTTTCTGTATTAAATACACATGACTGGAATTTACCACATGAACACACAAGCACAATTAATGTAACAATCGTTGCATCTATTCAAGAGCAACGTGCGATTGAATTAATGTCGTAATATATTACAGAATGCAATCGCATCATAACATGTATTATATATGATGTTAATTCAATTGCAAATATATTCAATGCTTGTATAAAGGTTTTTTGAATAGGAATGAAATAAACAAGACATATTATAGATGTCTAAAGAGGCGAAATTATTTTTATAGGAAAGTAGGTACGGAAGGCTTTTTGGGTGTTAATAGGGTTTACATGTCATATGGCTGCCTTAAGTGATTACTCTATGCAATGTAAAGTTCACCAATACTTTCGTGGGTGCAATTGGTGAATTTTATATTGTGTAAGGTGCTTACTTAAGCCATCCATACGATACGTCGTAAGCCCTATGAATACCCATAAAGACTTCCATACCTACATTTTCATATAAAAAATAGTTTCGGCTCTATGAGATATCTGTAATATATCTGTCTCCTGGAGATGAAATCCAGTATTGTGTTCTTGAAAAATTTGAATATACCTACATACTCAAAATATTCGGAATGATATAATTTTAAAATGTAATAGCAAACATATATTTTTTTATTTTTTTCATTTCATTAAGTACATTCAATTAATCTAATAATCCACCATGGTTGAATTCATATATATCACCGTTTAGTAATTATTCAAAAAATTTTTGAAAATAACTTTCGTTTGTCAATACTCAACGTTGACTTGGTCAAATTTATGGTCCGCATAATCGACCTACTTTGCTTTCTATTCGGCAAGTCGATGGAAAATTTGATGATTTTACTCTTTACGATATTAAATCATCAAAAGTTTATAGAACTGCGAAATGAATATGCAAATTTAACGATTCTTTCGTAGTACCTAATAGTAATGGAGCCTTTCAACAAGGACAAATTGGAGTATTTTGTGAACGTCTTACGCCCTTATAAGATTGTGTTGACGTCAGAACTGATAGCTCTAGATCAGCGTGAAAATAATCGCGATTTTCCTAGAAAAAGATATTTTCGGATGAAGATGCTTTGTCGATACGCAAAACTCAAGTTTTTTATGTGAAAATAATTAACAAAAAAATCAACAGAAGCCTTTGCATCCATAAAAAATCTCTCTTTAGTGTAATTTTCATTTTCATCGGACTATACAATTTATAAAATTATGCTGGAAATGCAGTTACAGTGAATGCTGAGTGATATCGATCGATGCTTACTGAATTTTCGCGAATAAAACATGCCAAACCGCTAATATTAGTATCAATTTTTTGCAGAATTGTGTGGTGAATCAAGAATTTTGAGAAATTCAAATGTTGGCCTCCAACAAGTTGTGATTTTACTCCTTTGTATTTTTTTTCTGGAGTTATTTGAAAGAAACTTGATGATTAATTTTTTTTTTCATAACTTTATTTTGTAAATTCCAAAATGTTTTGGGACCCTTCGTCAGGATACAACGTATTCTAACACATAAAAAATCAATAATTAAAATACAGACAATAATAAAATAAATAAAAATATATGGAAAGGGATAAATATTAATGTTTTATTATAAAAACATATTTTAAAAATTCATGTCTATTTTTAATATAATGCCACTTTTTAAACCATTTTATACTTAAAAATTTTCTCATTCCCAAAATTTCTAATTTATTCAACCGTAATTCTGTTTAATTTGTATGTGAAATTGGTAAAGCCTTAGAAATTTTAAAATAAAAGATCATTAACTAAAGGATGTTAGGAAAATTCTGAAAAATTATTGCAACTTAAACACCTGTGTTCCTTCTCTTACATCATAATGTAGTCGTTTGTACTTTAAAATTATAAAAAAATGTTTGTATGTATCATAGAGTTTTTTTGTATTCATTATAAAATCACTTTTTTTATTTTATTTATTAGAGACACTGACAGGATAATAGGTACATGATACTCAGATATTAAACATTATATTGAAGACTATGCCCATTATCCCAATTACAAGTGTCTTCGGCACGCTCTAGTAACATGTATTTTTGCGATTAATTATATTTTACATGTGCATTTATGTATATTATATATTTTGTGTTTGAGTGTAGTGCGATTAGTATTTAATGAATGATTGATTTAATGGATCTATAGGTTCATGTCATCGTTTAGAAAATGGATGTTGTGTATGAGTGAGTTTTTGAACGAAGATAAGGTATCTGCAAGAATATCAACATCAATGTTAGGGTCAGCGTAATACAAATTATATGTGCGACACAACCTTGTAATGGGAGAAAAGTAACCGACATTATTAGTGTGCTGACTTATTCTGAAGAACTCCGGGTTTCTTATACGGGGTTTAACATGCAAATTTATGTCAGATAGAGAGAGAGAATCAATAGCTCCGCTGAAAATCTTGTGTAGCACAACGAGATCGGATATTTTCCGTCGGGAGGAGTTTGTGCATCTTGAAAAAAGCAAGTAGATCTTCGTAGCTGTGAAGGTCGTTGTGTTGACCAGCTTTGTATGACAAAACAATTTCTTATTACATATATCATAGCATAGAGTTATCTTAATTATTGAAGTGATAAAAATGTTTTGTAGTTTATTTTCCGTATATTGTAAATATTGTAAAATGTTTACGTGATGAGGGCTGCGTGGTAGGAAGCGCCTCCCGCTTTATAACATTTTCTCTCTCTATTCTATCATGCCGTCTATCACTCTAGTTCTAGTTCATGGGAAAGACGTCACGCAGGTACATTTAGTTAACAAAAGTGAGCGGTACGTCGTTCATGACACTCTTGCACATCCTCATCCTCTCCCGAGAAAACAAAGAGCATACAAGATAAAGAGTTAAGCTATTTTCTCACGTCCAAGAAGCCTCAGAGCTTGTGGATTCAGTAATGGAGTTTTTAACTACCCACCGTTTGAATAGCTGTTTCATCACACACAGCCACCCACTATCTTGAAGGACAGTCTTCCTCAGGCACGCGCCGATCATGACAATAACGATAAGCATGCTCTTCCCTACCAGCAACGAACGGTTTATATTTTCTCACGAGAATTCAATTTACATTTTTGCATTTTCAATAACTCTAGTTCCTATTCGAGACATGCATCCGCTAAAGCCTACGCAGAATATGGATATAACATTTTATATGCACCCTTTGCTCAGAACGTGTCGCAATTTCATGAGAATTTCTCATAAAGATATGAATATTTTCTCATCCAGCACATCACGTCTTTAAAATAGTATTCCTTCATTCCTACCGACATATGAAACACAGCACATTATGTGTTTCTTGCTTCACAGATATAATATATAAACATTTTGTTTATTCTGGTGGTACTCTTCATCTTTTACCGTAATTTTTAAATAATGTTTTTTAATTTTTTATTGCACAATTATATATTTTAAATGCACCAGACTATCGGTATTATAAATATTGCATTGTATGATAATTAATATTAATAAACAATGTTTTTATTTTAAATTTTTTTTTTTTTAAAACTACTATTTAATATTTACTTTCTTCGTGAACATAACATATCCGTGTGTCAGCAATAATAAAATTATTATATTTTTACATATTTAGTTTACATTTGTTTTTTTTTCAGAAATTAAAATCTATTAGCTTTTTTGCATTTTTTCATTGCACTATTATATTTTAAATGCACCAGACTATCGATACTCTTATTATTAATATTGCATTGTATGATAATTAATATTAATATACATTTTTTTTAATCAAGATAATTTTAAAAATTTAAATAAAACTTTTTAATTTACTGTTTAATATTTACTTTCTTCGTGGACATAACATAACTGTGTGTCAGCAATATTATTACATTTTTAAATATTTAGTTAACATTTTTTTTCAGAAATTTTAATCTATTAGCATTATTTATGAGGAATTTAATATCAAAGTAATCATATTTATTTGTTAGGTAGGTTTTAAGTACTAAACACTATAAACTTGCCTGCTACACTAGTATTTTACTAAGTGCCCCACGCTTTTTTTTTATTTTATAGCTATTTGATAGCTTTTAGTACTGTTGCTGTAAAAAATAATTTTCTTAATTATAGATAAAAAATATCAATAATTATATTTAAAAAAACAAAAGCGTGTATTTTTTTCTTTTGTTACGACGTTTCCTCATTCTGTCTCGATTTAATCCACTTTCTTATTTATCCTAGTTTAGTCTGCAGTAACCCACCGGCCACCTTTCTTCCAATAATATACTTTTTCGCAGTCACTCCTCTGATATTCGAAAGACGTGTCCCAGCCACGTCGAAACCTTTCATTGTGTAAAAGTAGTGACCCTATTCTGAGGGTTTACATAATCCAGTATTCTTCTTACTCTACCCAACTGCTACTCCTGTAAGGTAAAGATCCACATATGATGATCACATGTTTTATTTTTCGTTTACAGGTTATCTTATCACTATTGATAATCATATCATATCAGTGATATAATAGGCAAAGTTTTTAGCCAAATAAAAGAAACATTTACTTGTATGTATGTGTATAATTGTACATATATGCACGCATGTGTAAGAGAAAATATGTCGCCTCGTAAGTTTATCCCTAACAAAGTTAAGTTGGTTACAAATAACATGGTTAATTACAAAGATTTTTCAAATAACAATTTAATAATTTGATGCCAGACAAAAAGTCATAATATATGAATAAATTATGACACAATTTTTTGTGAGGGGTTGTTGCACTACCCCGCATGGTAACTTGAGGGTTAAGATACGCATTCACTGGCCCAATGCCATTGACAAATGTTTATTTTTTGTCTTTATGCTTAAGTGATGTTCCTGGTAAGTTCTCGAGTTTTGGCAGGTCTCTCCTTAAGCAATCCTCTGGGAGGTTTTATTTTCATTTTGCGTCGCGGAGGCTCCGTAACAAATTGTTGGGAAACTTTACAACTTCCAAACGCTGAACTGCGATAAAGGACTAAAAAAACAATGATACTTCAGCGAGTTTGGGCACAAAAAGTTTCCCAACTTTGCCAAAGAATGGTAGGGGTTGATTTGTAGGAATTTACTTATCTCGAATAAATCTGTGTCGGGCATTTCGATTTTAAATTATTTATTTACAAGCTAAATTTTTTTCCATTATATTCATCATCATCATTGTTTGCTCTTCAATCATAATTGTTATTATCAAAAATTTTCATCCTTTATGAAATTTAGCCAAAAAAATTTCACTTCTGAATATAATAATAAATAATAAATTTGTTTTAAAAATTACACATAAAAACAAAATTTTAGTTTTTTTTCACATTTAAAATACAATTTTCAGATATCAAAAAAAAGAATCCTTGTAAGACGAGGTCTAAGCACTATCTATCAGATTTTACTCATATGTTTTAAAAACATCGTATTTAATAAAATGACAACTTTCAATGGAAAAAAAAAGTATCTCGCTAAATAAATAACAAATTAAGATCAAAATCGTTTAATTATTTGTAGGTTTAGGACGCATTTTTCTTTTATTCTTCCTTTTTTCTCATTAAAATATTATTTAATTTAAACATCAATAAACATCCATCTTGGGATGCTTAAATCCTAGCAATACCTAGAAAATTCTACTAAAATGTGGTTGAAAAACATTTCAGTTTAAAGTATTATAATATCTAACAGGAAAAACCACAAAGATATCTGGCCAAATAATGAATAAAGATCAAAAATGCATTAAAATTGATAGGTGTAATAATACAATTTTTTTGTGAGTAGATCTTCCTTTAAGATATATTTAAATGATAACAAAAATTATTTATTAAGTATTTTAAATAATTATAGTAAAATTTTCAATGGGCGATGGAAGACAGACGAAATAGAAACACATTTTTTTTCTAGGATAAATTAAAAAATTTCTAAAAGTCAAAAGGAGATTTTGATACTCTCGAAATTCAAGTATTAAAATATATAATTATAATAAACTCAAGTAAAGATGATAATTTTATATTTTGATTATCATTAATAATAATTTCTTCATCTTATACGTGAAATCCATCAATAATATTGTTATGTTTTCTTTGGTTTAAAATCATCTTAAAATTGGTTTAGAAAATAAAAAAAACATTATAAACAGTAAAAAAAATAGTTCTTCTCCTTGGTCGCTATGGTAACAAAGACATTGTAGTCAAAACAATATCTGCAGCATTCTGTGAAGTCTATAGATCCACATCTCAAATAATTTAAGTCAATTATGATAAATCATATAAGTCTCACAGAGACGAAGCTATTTATACGTAAAACGTGTATGGAAGTCTTTTTATATGATGGCCCAAGGCTTACAAACTGTAGGAACTGGCTTAAGTGATCACTCTACACAATGCAATGCATAAAAATATAAATATAATAGTGTAAAAAGATTACCACACACGTTTCTCATATAAATAGCTTCATCCCTGTGAGATTTCTATGATTAGTTAAACAACCCTCTGTTGACAAAATCCATTGACTTTATTCTCAGAACATACCTGCATATAAAAACATTATTCCAGGTCATCTTATCATCCAATACGAAATACGATCATGCGATTTAGATAAGAGTCCCAATTTATCTCTTCACTGAAAATAAACACCTGCATAAGATAACATGAATATCGTTGTTAAATCAGCCATATCTTCTCTTTGCTCTCCTGCGGAGTCTGCTACGATACTGCTCGGCAAACTATGCGAGATCACAGGTACAAAGCGGAATTATAGCGATGTTTCAATTTACGTACCTCGGGACCTCATGGGATTTCTCCGAATTCTAGATTGAACTCGACTATCCAACCCTATTGTGAATTTCAATAGATGCTTGGAATGCCATATTTATCCAAGATGTTCTGGAACCTTCTGGCAATGTTGATATGTATATAGATTGATACATAACAATCCGATGCACTTGATCTTTGGTGAAACGATGCGTTACGAGATTTATATAAAAAAATATTTCGTCAAATTATATAATCCTTGTAGATATATCATAGAGACGAAGCTATTTTTATGTGGAAAAGCAGGTATGAAAATCTTTTTGGTATTCGTGGGGCTTACGATCTATTGTACGGTTCACTTAAGTTAACATTTTACACAATGTAACAATTTTTTTCAATGATTGATTTTTTGAGTAGATTTTTCAATAAAGTATTGAAGTTTCTATATTTTTTTCGTCTTCATTTTATTAGGAAGAACATTAAAAAATCATGCTAATTGATAAGTGAAATAACGTTGGACTATGCTTTTTAGGCAACAAAATATTTCCAACTTATCTCGGTCCATTACTAAAACATTCCGATGCATAATTATTAAAGTACCTTAATTTTTTAATATGAAGTAAATATTTAATATAACACGGCACGGAACACGCCAATTTTTATTACTATATAGTTTAGTGGATTTGTAAGGATTATGAATGAGGTATTTTCTCTGTTTGGAATATTTTTTTTTGTTATTTATGAACGATGATAAGGCCAATGACTAATAGAGAACATTTACACTACTATAGATTTTTTTTGACCAGGAAATGAAATACAATAAAGTTACGAAAAAAAGGGAGATATTTTGAAACTTAGTCAATGTCCGTAAGTGGTTAGAGAATTTTTACTATGGCGATAAGAACCTCGGAGATGCCCCTGGGATGGGATAACCTTTGAAGCTGGATGATGATGTACTGACGTCATTAGTGGAGTCTGATCCTTGTCAAACTATCACAGAATTACCGACTAAGCTTGGTTTATTTTGATATTATATTATATGTTTTATCGGTAAAATTAGTGAACAAGGAATGTGGTTTTCCCATGAATTTTCACTAACCACGCTAGAGAAGCAAAGAATTGTCTATCATTTCTCTTGACCAGATGTGAAACTGAACTTATTTCTCCCTTTCTTTTAACTCGTAGCCGTCTGCTTGTCGGCTCGTCTGCTTGTCGGCTTGTCTGCTTGTCGCTTGTCTGCCGAAATTTTTTGGATCGATTTTTAACCCTTTTCCCGTGATCCAATCGAGCTGAAACTTTGCAGGCAGACTCGTGCCGATGATAAAAATGATCAAACAAATGTTCGTTTACAATTTTTAAATAATTATAGCATAATTTTGGATTTTTGAAATTTTAACGGTTTTTATTACTCCCTTTCGCAGCGTCGCCCGACTAGAGCACGACGCGTGGAGTAAGCGCGAAACCTGTTTCAACCAGTAAATGAGAAAGGGAGTATAATAAAACCTTGGTTTTTATTAGTTAGTTTTTTTGCAACTAATTTTAAATTGAGATGAGAAGTGGGTACTGTACAACAATCATTCCAATACTGGCTTTCTTCCAGCAAGGTAGCTATCCTTAGCCCTAAACCATCACTCACAACAAAAAAGATGCTTCTCTGTGTATCGTATTTTGATTTGCTAAAAATTCTGCTTTTTTTAAATTTTAACATTGGGAGGAGTAGTAAATTCGATCACTATTATGTTATAAAATTTCTATTGAATTATGAATTATAAAGAATCTATTTAAACTGTTCCGATTTAATTAAAATCAGGAATGCGCTATAACTAATATTTATAAGAATTCATGAGATTACGTTATTAATGGTTGAGGTAGAACACGATTCCATAATGTCATCTCGCTTAAATTAATCTGCCGTTTCTTCACTCTAATTAAGCTCGCCCACCCCCGTTTCAATATTTCAGCCCTTGGGCAGGGCGTCACCACGCCGCGGGGAGCGCTTCGATAGGGTGGTAAAATGTAGTGACCATAAATTATGCCACGGGAATAAAAAACCTCTTAGTTTCTAGGAATAAAATTACAAAAGTGATTTAAGACATCATTACAGCAATTTTTTTTTTTTTTTTAAAAAATATATTTTTAATTATAAGATGAATTCGAGGTTGGCTTTAAATGTAAGCGAGTAATAAAATAAATAGTAAGGAGGTTTGAGGTACTAAATTTCCTTACCAATCATCGGTGATTTATATTTACTTAATCCTGAAATTAAAATATCTCTAAAGGCCCGTATTCACGGAGTATATTCTTAATGAGATTTTTGAATATGCTCTCACAATATTATTTAAAGTTAACTCGTAGCTTTTGTAGTCTCTCTACAATCACCGTACCTCAGAGATTCGCAGAATCAGGCCTATTGTATGTTAAATGAAACTCACTTGGTCATTGATCAATTGAATTCCTCTTGGCAGCAGTAGAAATGATTTTTGTTTTTGAACCTAAATGCTTTATATTTGTTTGACTGTTGAAAATAAAAATATAGAAAGTATTAATGGTTCGAGGTAACTTTTTTGGGCGCCAGTCGTATTTCGCTATAAAATTCAACAAATCCCGCCTGTGTCACTATAACCCAAACTGATATCGACTCAAAAAAGCAGAGAAGTGGGTGAACTTGACAGAATTAAAAGAATGAGAGATGAATGTTTATAACGGGAACGATTAGTGGACTGTATAAAATATTTGGAAGGAACAGCAAGCTTGACTCACCTGCCGCAGTCTTTTTTATATTTGATCGAACTCTGAGGATAAGAAGCAACGGCATGCTATACCACACATTTATACACCCGGTCGTGTCTTGGAGCCGAGGAAAACGAAAGTTTCACAGAATCATGATGATAAATATTCCTCCGGAGGTGGCTTTCCATTTTGTGATCCTTACAGGTCGAACGATATAAAATTGACTAGTCAGTTGATCTTTTAAATGTGACCAGATTGGAATGATAGAATGAGAAGGGCGAGGATGAGGTCGTGACGTAAATGCCAAATTCAAAAAAAAATTATCCGCGAACATTTTATCCACAAAGTATGTGTCCACATCGCATTAGTGAATACCGAACATAAACTTCAAAGAAAAAAATTAAGCTGGGTCCAACCGAAACTAGTTGATATTGTTGTATATTATAGATTTTGGTTTAATTATTATGTAAAGCAGCATTTTATCAATTTTTCAAATTTAGTATTTTTTTAAATTGGAACCCTGTTCCCAAGGCATTGAGTGTCAAATAGACTTATTCGGAATTCAAAAAAAGGTTTACCATTTCCCTGTCATAATTTCTACAATGCTAACGCCAAATCCATCAGTAATATCAAGAAAAATATTCGAATTTTTGTGATTTTGTTTCGGATTGATATTTATTTCTTTCATTCATGTAGGTACGTTACAAGTATATGTGATATGTATAATAATACAAGTTTAAATATAATTATTTGTGATGTCCCCTAACCGTAGGTTTCATTTGAAATTATCACTGCCAGGTCCTATATACAATAACCATACAAAGTATACGTATTTATTTACTAGACAATGCAGATATTGCCACAATACATTTAAAAAAGCATAATATTAAGATTTTTTTTTAAAAATCGTTTTAAAAATGAAAACTTAATAACAATGAGTTTATGAATGTTTGGGATAAGTAGATACAATTGTGTGATGGAAAGAATTTCTTTATATTTATTTTTGCATTAATCGTAAATAATATTTGTCATTAAGATTGCTAGCAACAACATAAAGAAAAAAATATATATTTTCACGGGAGTATAATAGTATCTGCATGTTATCGAAGTCTTTCGAACGATCCACACGAATCTGGGCTGTTATCATTCTAAATATAGAGAAACTACTGTTAATATGGGAAACTAGGCGAACGGTCTCGAAAATTCGAAAAACAAACATTTTTGAATAAAAGCGGGCGCGCACACGACCAGTTAGTTGTTTGTGAGTTAGTAAGTTCGGCAATTCTATAGAAAATCAGCGGCGGTTCAGTGTGCGACCAACAATGAATAATTTAAGAGAGTACGAATAATTTTGACCACAAATTGGCGAAGATTATAGCAAGCGAGAATAAAGTGTTCCATAGACGAGGGATTAAGCACGAAATATTGTTATTTAAAGAATAGTGTTCCGATCAAGACTTTAAGTGGTAAATAAACGAGTTTACGGAATCGGAAAGCGCGTTTCAATTTAAATACCGTACGGGAAAGGTTAAGGAGGCTTTTAAATTTACGGAGACAAATGCGGGTCGTTACACGAGTTTATGTGTTATCATGTCGCCGGCACTTGCAGCCCTGCACGGCGGCGCGCGCACCGTAAGGCCCGCGCACAATGCCCCCCTGAATTATCGCGGGGCCGCTTCATTAGCGGCGCTGTGAGCGGTAATGATCACTCTCGAGTCTCGAGTGACAGCTGTTGCGCACCGCCGTCTCGCGCTCGCCCGCGGATGTGTTCATTCTGCAAATGCGGTTTAGACGACATTACCCGCAGTGAGTTTGTCAGTTAGACGCGAAGTTGTCGAATTTTGTCAACCCCACTCGCTTCACGCAAACAAATACGACGGGAAATACAGGTGCTTCATGACTAATAGCAAAAACATTGGCTCTTCTAAATTCAATTTTGAAAAGAAAAAATATATCAATGATGGCAGTTTTTTCAATATTTCCATGAAAATAGTTCATTCGTTTTAATACAAGTCAAATAAAATGACATTAACCTTACGAAAAACAAATTTTTCAAATTTTTGCAAGGTTTTATAATGTGAACAGGACCATCCTCCAAAATTACTTATATCTGATCATTCCAGATCTTTCACGGATACCCCAATGATATAATAAACTGTAGATACGTTACAAGCGTGAAATCTTGGCAACTCAAAAGTAAGGTAATTGCCTTACTTGCATTCGTTATTGAACAGACCTTCTTTGTGATCGGACGCGAAGCTACGCCGAAAAAAAAAGTCCCGGGGAAAAGGAAACAAAGTATCGTACACTATTGTAAGAATGAGTATGTTATTTTAGTCACCGTGACTTCAAATTACCTGATTTGGCTAAATCCAAGATAATGGTCCCATTGCATATACAACGAAAATGAGTATTTCACTATATTATTGAATGTGCTAATAATAAAATGAAAGATAATTTACGTTTAAATATTAAGTATTAAATAAGATATTACACATTAAAGTTCCGAAAAATGCACTGCATATTTTGACATTTCATAGGCAATATATGAGGTTAGGTCAGGTTATTAGGTTTGGTTAGGTTAGGTTATTAGGTTTGGTTTGTTTAATTTAGATTACGATTATTTTAGTTAGATTAAATTAACAGGACATTAAATTATATAGTGAAATACTTATTTTCATTGTATGAACAACGGGACCATCATCTTGGATTATTTCTCTGATTTTTCTGTCTACACGCAGAGCGTTTGTGACAAAAATGTGCCGTTTTTTTTTTTGTCTCTTTCAATGCGATATTTGCTACATAAGAAAGCCGGCTGGTATGGGAATAACATGTCTATATTGTAATACGTCAATGGGATACCCCGTGTTTTTGCTGTCTTCAACACTCGCCTCATATATTTTCCTAACCGTCCTTTCCTTGATTATTCGTATCACATGACCAAACCATCTCAGCAATCCTGTATTTATTGTCTACTATGCTACAGCTAGCATTCAATTTATTTCTAATTTGTTCATTTTTACTATATGCGCATTAGCGACCACATTCTCACAACATTCAGTCTACTTTCACTCATTTTGTGCCAATTCCAATTTTGTTATGAACTGCTGCTAGTCTTGCTTTGTGCTACAGATTATTCATATTAGCATTCATGGCACCTTTAATTTTATTCTCCGCAGTCACCTTCCTCTCCATATTTTTCTCAATCTTGCCGTCCCTAGCAAACATACGTCACAAATACACAAACTTCGCATTCTCCATGTTTAAGGCATGCCTGCATGAATACTTATGACGCAACTCCAAAGTTTTCAGTGGTTTATAAAAATAAATAGTGGGTTTTGCACAAATTAATAATAATCTTTAATCCTTGAAATTAGGTAAAATATTACAGGTATTAATTAGGTAAAATATACATACTAAAATTGTGCACAAACCACTATTGAATATTTTTCCACTTAAGATTCCATCCTTTTCAGATGACATTCCATAATAATTAACACCTCCAAAACCTCCTCTCCCCTCACCACCCCTTCACGGTTACACACTTGCATGGTTTAACTTTTTCAATTTTAATATCGTAACAAAGAATCGTGAAGAAGAGAACATTGTTCTCGAAACATGTAGATTGTATAATCTAATAAAGTAGTGAAAACAAAGTAATTTTTATTTTATTTTAATTGATATTATAATAATTTTTAAAAAATCACTTCCCCTAATAAAGGGTAGATTTTTTTTAAATGTGGGTTTCTGTGTAGTATGTTTGTACGAATACAGATAAAGGAAATCCTTGAAAAGAGATTTTCCATGTTACATGTTCCCATGATTTCCCAACATGAGACAAAATGCTGAAAAATTTACAGTAATTGGATTTTAATAAAGGCAAGGGTCCAGATGAAATCCCTCCTAGTATATAATTGTGCGCTCAGTCTGTCTGTTCCATTATCCTTAATTTTTAAAAGCCGGAATCATTAATCCGTCGCATTCTTAGCGGATAACATATATAAAATTTTACTTTTAACATTATTTCCTTAACAAGTTGAAAAAATCCATTAAGAAATTATTCAAACCAGATGCAATTAGTAGAAGTACTTTCTCAAGTGTTCCAGTACCTAAAAGTACATGTGTATGGAATTAACCCTTAGTTTACCGTAATATATGAATATGAATATATCGTAACAAATGGGCTATTTTTAAGCATTTATTTATAATAATAAAATCATGAATTTTAAAGATTACTTAGGTACCATCATGCCGTTTCACGAGGAGATAGGCAGAGAGGATAGAGCTTCACATTCTTCTATCCTGATACACAACTCTCGTCGCATCTATATTCACACATCTTCGCATGCAAGCTTAACGATTATTTAGGCTTTTAATAGGACCATCTTCCAGTATCTGGTTAATCTGGTCATGGCACGTCTTCTGCGGTCGCCTCCTCTTTCTGGCGCCCTTAAAATTTGCGTTATATAAAATATTTCTGACTTTTATTTCCTCATTCATTCGCTCAACATCCGAGCGACCCTTTTTTAATTCTATTAATTTATTAATGATGATCAGCTTTACATTCATTCCTTGTATTCTCATTATTTACTCTACTAATATTAAATGAATTTTGCCACACACACGTCTAAGTTAAGACGGCTTTAGAACTTGTACTTTTAAACGTGCATTTTTCATCAAGAGAAAAAATATGTTAATGGGGTAAATGCATTATCTATTATTTTTATTATCCAATATTTCTTAACATTTGTCATATTATTAAAATCATAAAAACGTAATACGCTTGCTTAGAAAACCATAAAAACGTAATATGCTTCACCACTTCGGAAAGAGAGTCATTTTGCAATCTCAAAAGGAAACTAGACACTGGACAGTCATCGGCCACCTTCTAAGCGAGTGGGAATCAGCAATTGACGTTGATGAACTACGGTCCCAAATAATAAATTCACGAAAGTCACTAGATACGAATTTAATGAGAGCAACGTTCTTTAATTAAATCTCATAATTTGCACTTTTATCACGAGAGTATTTCACTCAAACCCTTCTATAATTCGCTATATTTTTGTCTATTGCGAGGTTTTTGTTCGCACTCGAAAACTTCTCCCTTGCCGGTTGGTACTCTCGTATTTTATCGCTGGTCGATAATTGTTAATTCACCGTCATTGTCGCTTTATGTGTATGCCGCCGTATTTATAGAGATCTGTGTTCTTGACGTTTTTCTAATCTATTAGACCATTATAGTAATTTCCAATTCACTCCTTCCACTTTCAATTCCTCGTTGCTGGGCCTCGATCGTCGAGGGTTCCCTCGCCTTCTATTTATTTCTTCATCAGCAGTGCAATCTCCTTCGTGAGAACAGGTAAATTCTAGAAGTCAGGCCCTCCAACAATTTTCAACTCTTCTCTTGCATGTAAAGCAGATTTAATTCACAGCTTCATATAATAAAGTGGTGGGCATGGACACACACCGACATCTAGCGACGACGGTGCATATCTCGACTCACTAGACGTAATAAAATTTTGAATCTTCCTCCCTTGTAAAATTTTACACACCGCACTAAGTGAGCGCTTATTCGGGATGATATCTTCAACTCCTTTAATTTAAATTATTTCATAACAAAAGGGTGTTTTTTACTTCCCCTTGGCGTGGAGTATTAATATACTGTAGGAAAATGAATTAATGTTTACCTTTCTACCCCAACACCTTCTCATTATGTTTTCATTTACAGTATTAAATTTTATGATACGTATTTATGTCAAGATAAAAATGAAATTATTTGAAATTACAAAAAAAATTGCAATTTATTTTTTTAAAAAAATTATTGCATCGCAAGGAAGTTTCTTAAATATGAAATAAATATATGAGTTTATTATTATTAACTGTATCGTATCACTAGGGAACGAATACGCACACATATCGGATATCTTCAGTGTTACATTAGAGTGCTACCGTACTCATCTCAATAAATACTTCTTAGAGAAATAAGGCAGTCCATTTAAGTTTCTAACTCTGTTGCTACATAATTTCATAAATTGTTATTAATTCACATTTGTTAACTTTTTCATACTATTGAATATATATTAGGTCCTTACATATGAAATTGGCGTTTTGCCGTACTGGCAAATTTGATCTGATAAATGACTGCTGCGTTGCATTACTCAACCGGCACAATAATGAAGGGATTTTAAATCGAATCATTACCTGTGATGAAAAGTGGATCCTGTACGATAATCGGAAGCGCTCATCGCAATGGCTGAACCCTGCCGAACCAGCCAAACCATGCCCCAAGCGAAAATTGACTCCAAAAAAGTTACTTGTGAGCGTTTGGTGGACTAGTGCTGGTGTCGTTCACTACAGCTTTCTTAAATCTGGCCAGACGATTACGGCAGATGTCTATTGTCAGCAACTGCAAACCATGATGGAAAAGCTAGCTGCTAAACAACCGAGGCTGGTTAATCGCTCTAGGCCACTGCTGCTTCATGATAACGCTAGACCACACACTGCACAACAGACGGCTACCAAATTAGAGGAGCTTCAATTGGAATGTCTAAGACATCCACCGTACTCTCCGGACCTTGCCCCAACAGATTACCATTTTTTTTTGAAATTTGGATAACTTCTTGCAAAGGAAAAAATTCAACTCCGATGGGGCAGTCCAAACCGCCTTCAAAGATTTTATTGATTCCCGTCCGAATGGTTTTTTTAGTAAAGAGATCGATGAACTACCTATGAGATGGCAAAAGTGCATAGATAGCAATGGTACATACTTTGATTAAATAAATATATTATAATAAAAAAAAATCGGCTTTATGTTCCTCCCATACTAAACGCCAATTTCATATGTAAGGACCTAATATTACTTCTTAATACTTTTGTTATTGTATATTTACTCTGTAATTATTATTACTTTTTTATATCTGTTATTTTATGCTTACTTTTGACATTATTATATTATTTTATATTAACTCTGTATTCTACATATTTTATCTTTATTATCTTATACTTACTTTTACTTACTCTCTCATTTTATATTATAAGGTAATTAGTACAACATCAATTTACTGTAATAGGTTTTGTAACCGTTGAAATAAATAAATAAATATCAATTTGATAAGAATTACTTTCCCTTGGAAACCACGCTCTGTACTTGTTCGGTAATTTTATATCTTGTTAATGTGAAATAAAGCCATTTTTTTTTTTTTTGATTCTACACATGCTATTACCGTTATCATAATGTTTTTCCATTATATTCTTAGGTTCCACAAGGACTCTATATGTATATAGGGGTCATTTACTACCTTTTGAGTTGAAGCTTTATAAAGCTAAAGTCTTGTAGTGCTGAATATGAATGTTGAAAATTTGTTAAATTTGGAAAAAAAAATGAAATTATTGTATTAAAAATATATATAGTTATGAAAAAAACTTATCTTCAGGACGTGCAAAAAATCGATCGCGAGAAACGAATAATCTGTTTCAACATATTTGTCATCACAATATTAAAAGTCAAAAAAATGTCACTAGGAATTATGATTCATAGAGTTATGCATTAGATCATGGTTCGGTATTTTAATGTTTCGAAAAATACATAACTTAACTTTTCTGGCGTGTCACACCCAAAGCTGTCAATGGTTAACAGGTAGCTTGCGACGAGATACGTATTTATACTTGTGTGCAACCATTTGGCGTAAATATTACTGGGGCCATCTGGCTGTGTGAGAAGTTCTTTAGCAACTTGGTTAATAGTGAATGCTGGCTTCTTCCAAAATGCGACGCGTTAACTTTGACCCACGTGCTAGAGGTTTGCCATTACTGCAATCGTCGTCATTATTGTTTGGCCTCAAAATTGAGTATCCCTTTGTCTTCCATTTATATCTCCATCATTCTAGAGATACAGATTCTTCCACAAATATCACAGTTTAAATTGTGTCTTTGTAAGTTCCTCCAAATTTTCAGTATTTTCGCTCGAACGGTACAGATTTCCATCGAAAATATTTTAGGGGGAAGGGGTAAAAGATAGGGAAGGGGTCATAGAGGAGAAATGCAGTCCTTGTTATCCACCGGGTCCTAAAGCATAAGTATGCAAATTTTGAATCGAATCGGACAAACGGTGTAAATTTGTATAGATAACAGACAGACAGACATATAGAGCAACAGAGCGCGTTCTGTTCAATGTTTTTTTAAGATACATTATCGATGAAATTTTCGCACCCCCAATAGAATTAAGTTTGTAGCCTATCGTCAATCGCCCAGTCAGGAAAATTACAATGGTTAATTACAATAAATTGTAGATACCACACAGAGACAAAGGTAAGAATATTAAGAAGTCTAAATTGGGTATTAACATGGCTTATGATGTGTCTAATGCAGGCTTAAGTTTTGACTTTATGCAATGTAACGTACACCAATTCCACCCAAGATCAACCATCCATATATAAAATTGGGAAATTTATTTACATGTACCTTATTTATATTACTTAATACAATCATGCTATCGCCATTATTTATCTTAATGAATTATATTTCCTATATCGACAAAATCCAGTAAGTGTTTTTAGAACATACTGCAAAATATTGTAAATTGTGATTCGTTCCATCTATCGCCCTCCTTGTCATTTTCTGTTCTATTTCACAATTCATTCCTTAAAAGATTGCCTAGATCAAGCTTACATGCAAGTAATGGAAGTAGATCGGGAGTCCATACAAAGTTTGCTTATTTTCTATGCGCTCAACGGAAAGCGATATACGTTATGAACTGCGGGCGTCTGCATCTAAACGTACTTTGTACATGACCAAATCTTCTTCAGTAAAGTATGTCGTATAATATGAATTACAAAATACTCTAGAAAATACGAAAACGTGTTTAAATGTCTCATCGCTAAATAAAAAAATATCCAAAAATTACAAAAAAATATTTTTCAAGCGACAATACCTGTTTTTCTGCAACAATGTGATAACGTTTGGTTTGCCACCTTTTTTCAGTCCTTTATTATATATTCGCTGCCACGCATTTCCGATGAATTTGATAAATTAGACTATAGAGTAGCCTGTCGGTGTTTTGATTCTCTAAAGATACCATTAAATGACTGCAATTATCTGGCGATCATCCATTCTTTAAGCGACAATTAAGTTTACACTATTAATAATATTTTCATAGAACAAGCTTTTATTAGATATTCTTTTAAAATAATTTAAATACAGGAAAAAATTAAAAAAAACTTAAATACAGAAAATAAATACAGAAAAAAAATTGGACATATTTATCGAAAAGATTATGAGAGGATTTTTTAATGTCCGCTAGCTCCGCTTAAGCATTAAAATATGCCAATCTGGATGAAGACGAGATATCTGCTCACGGTGATCTCATCAATAAAGTAAGAGAGTAAATCAGTAAGGCAGCAGTGATATCCGGACACTGTATGTAGGAATAAGCACATCCTTAAGGATAACAAAGCCTGGATCTATTAAACCTATGTCAGGCTCATTATGACATATAGTATAGAAACTAGTGCTGACACAGTTAGTACCAAAAACTTTCTTCGGACGTATGAGAGTATTGCGCACTAAAGCAGGGAGGAATTTTAGGGATAGGTTTAGAAGTTCTTAAATAATGGACATCTGTCAGACAGAATATATAGTGAGATGGGGTAGGAAAAGACGACGATATTGGAGAAACAACGTGTATAGGATGGATAATACAAGAATTTCATTACAGTATACCCTGGGACATAGAATGCCAGGAAGACCGCCAAAAAGATGGAAAGATAGTAGCTAGTGCTCCGTTTCCCAATTACAGATATCTAGATCTAGATCTGTAATGTAATCGTGATCTAGAATAAGAAGAATAAGGGACGGTGAAGGGGTAGAACCGATAAGGGTACTTTTTATGTGGCGGCTGTGGGTCTGTTTTGGGTTCCACTTCACTGTATGCTAGCTCAAAAGACTGACGATATCAGAAGAGTTGCGGGCAATAGAGCAATGCAAATGGATGAAGATAAAGAGAACTGGCGATCTTTGGGAGAGGCCTAGATGCATTTATTTATTTATTTTAGGGAAAATTAACAGCATTTTAACATATTAACAAATATAAAACAATGGATTTAAAATTATGCCAATTACAAATTTTCCACTGAATATAGTAATTTATTTGAGAATAGTTTATAAAAATGTGATAATTTATTAGAACAAGTGTGACGTGGTAAAATAATTTTAACAGCGAGTGATGTGGGTGGAGGGGAATGTGGGACGGGAGTAGACGGGAAGATAAATTATAAGATAAGTTGTGTAGATATTGTTTGTTTTATGTTTCTTATCGTTGAGTTGAAAATGTCAATGTGTGATAATTTGTGTTAAATAAATGTGTGGATCTGTACATAAAGGAGTTTTGTTTTGAGTTAATCTTACAAAGGGGGAGATGAAAAGTAGGTGAATGTCTGTTATTACGAGTTGGGGGGTGGAAAGATATTCATTGAAGTAGTTCCGGACTATCAACTAGATTGAATGTTATTTTGAATAACATCAGCGTGTCAGCCATGTCTCTTCGACAAGTTAGAGTCTGCATGTTAAAAAACTTCGCAGCTTGCTTCATTGACATATAAATGAGCGGAGGTCTAGGTATCTTAAGAATCTGTTTTGGACACTTTCAATTCAGATGTGAAGGACTGATAATGATGGAGGTAATTTAATTTCCAGCACAAAACCATGCCACACTTCAACAGTCTTAACAAATTTTTCAAACAAGGCTTAGCGTAGGATAGAGGTGGTTTATGAAAATAGAAGGTACCTGCTTGGATAGCCGCTGGAGAAACTTGATCCCACGAACTATGTTGTTAGACTACACATCCAATTAACCATAACTGAGGGCTGACGACAAAACAAGGTATACGGCATTTTATACGAAATGAAAATATTTAAAAAAAATATATATTTTGAAATACTATTGAAAAATCGAAGATACAAAGATCGTTCAAGAACTTTCAAAAATCATCGGGGATATAGTCTATTACAGTATTTAACATAATTTTAATAATGATGCTTTAATTGCGTAAATACCCCTGAATTAATTTTGAGCTGATCTTAGCATAATATAATAAAAAGGCTCGCTCAAATCGTTTTAGCATGTGCAATGTGCGTTTAGCAATGAGGAAGGAATGGTAAGAAACATATAAAACACAAGTATTGTTGGCGCCAGAAAGAAAGGGCGACCGCGAAAGATATGATAAGACCAGATCAACCAGATACTTGAAGATAGTCCTGTTAGAAGCCTCAAAAACGTCGAGCTTGTATGCAAAGACGTATGAACGTGGATGAGGCGAGAATTTTGTGTCAGGACAGAAGAGTGTGGCGCTCTTTCCTCTCTAACTACTCCTACCTACCTAACTACGCGGAAACGGCGTGATTTGATAAGTTGATTTATATATTGTCGTGCGTGATATGATAAGTTGACTTATATATTGTCTCGAGTTCGTAAAAGTAGAATACGAAATAAAAAAATAAAAATCAATTACGGTCGTTAGACATATTTAACTTACGCCCTATGCCTCCGCGGGTACAGGTCGTTCTCCTGATGACGTTAAATACGACTTCAACGATACGTCGACAATTGTCTCTCGGAAAAACATACGGTTCGTATAAAATATCCGTAACTTTTATTTATAAACAGAGATACTAGACACAAATTTATATAACTGGAATATTATTTCGTAATTCATTATAATTGCTGCGCCAACTAGAATACTCCACAAACAGGCGCCGTTTCGCTTTTCGTTTGTTTATTTGCATCCGATTCTGTATTTAATTATACAACAGTTTACTCCCATTTCTAGTGCGAAATATTTATACGAAATGCTATCGTTCAAAAAATTCCTGTTCTTTCTAAAACCTTTAGATTTTCCAGAAGACTTCGATTATATACTTTTCTGATCGTTTTGCAATCTCCTGATATGTATTTGTTTTTATCTAGTAAAACTATTTGTCATAGTATTTTAACAAGTGGTTAGGCTAGATTAGGTTAGGTTAGCATGGTATATATTTTGTGCGATAAGAAGTGTCGAACTTAAACAATTTACGAATCGAGCAAAAATGTTGTTTTTTTTACAAAAAGTTTTTCCACTATTAGTTGAATTTTTTACTGCAATCACTAGTAAAGCTATTCGCGGGTGCATTCCTAAAATCGCAATCCTAAAATATGTTGTTTTATGGTTGTGGCACTCGAAAAACTATAAATTTTCACGAAATGACTAATATTCTGGTGAGTCATGAGTTCGCCTATAAGCGACGACGTAAACTTTTGGGGTACCCTGGATATTCTCTTGTTCCACTTTTCAAGGATAATCCTCATTATGTACTCCGAATACATACATCGAAGAGTAATGGCGACAATATCTTTCCTTGACGTACTACCGCTAGTGTTTGAAATTTATTCGAGTCCACACTATCCACCCTCAGTGTAAGTTCGATGTCCATAAAGTTGACTCAGGAGGAACACAAGTATTCCTTATTCAACTAAATCGAGTGTTTTATTAAACTCGACAAACATGTCAAGTGGTCAATTCCATAATTATAAAAAATCCAAAATATTTTTCTGATTTTTCAAGAACACAATACTGGATTTTATCCCCAAGGGAACACTCAGAAACTTGATTAATACGGTTGTCTATCATGGGAAGAATTGGTGAACGTTACATTGTGTAAAACGATCACTTAAGCAAGTCGTACGATAGGTAGTAAGCCCTATGAACACCCAAAAGGAACTCCATACCTACTTTCCCACTTAAATAGCTTCGTCTCTGTGAGACATCTATAATATATGTATCTTGATTAATAATTACTTCGTTTACTATCTTACTTACTTACTTAGAGAGATCTATGATATATGTATCTTCATTAATCATCGCTTCATTGTCAATCTGTCTGTATGTCCGTAACTTTCTATAACGTCCCTATTTTTGTAAAAAAAATTTTTAACTGCACCAAATTTTGTATACTTTTTCTTTAGGAACCTACATGTACTCTGGATATCGATCTGTTCCATGTCTCTGAGAGGGTATTCCGAAGCAGGAATCTCCTACACCTTTGTTGTGAATGATTTTATATACCTATGTTTAATATTTGCTTTTGTTTATGTATGCTTATATAATTCTAACTTATTTATAACATTTACGAATTAAGTTTTTTGTTTGTAATGTAAATGTAATATAAAAAAAAAATGAATGTAAAAGTACGCCATTTTTGATGGGTTAGAGCTTGTTTAATAATAAAAAAATTAAATTATAATGTATTTATTACTTTAATCGTGAACAAGTAAATGAGGTGTTTGTAAATGTGTATTATTAAATAAAGTTTAACTCTGTTTTCCCCACATTGTCTTATACGTCACGTGAACGGGAATGTTCGCTTCCAGTCCCTCAAAGATATGACAGTCGTCTCTCAATGGCGAAACATCTGTCAACGATAATTATTATCAACCCCATCGCAAAACCACCCCGAGGAATACTGCCTTAGAAATGGTATAATGAGGAGATTGTTATCGTCGTAGTTGCTCACCCTATCGAGAAGCAGAGAATTCATGCAACAACAATTGTTATCCCACATTGTACCTAAAATCAACTAAATTTATGTACCTATAATATGTACCATTGCGCCATATTACGATAGCATTGTAACTTGTCGTAAACTCCGTTTGAAATTGTCATTCTTCGCCTCTGGTTCTAGTTTTCTTAATCAAATGATGCATTGGTTTGTTAGGTTCCCTACACTTCCAGCTCTGTGTATTTTTTGTCTATTTTCTAAGATAACAATACTACTGAATGCAACCCTATTTGAATCGAGAAAAGAAATTCTAAGGAAAATGTCTGCCTAGATGAATATCATTCCGAAATTGTGTTCTAGAAGAGTTTCCAATATTGTTGGTACTGCTAGGAGAAGTGTACGCATTACAAAATAAATTATTTATAAGGATATTAAGAAATGTATAGTATTTTTTTCTTCCTTTTAATAGACCTATTCAGCTTTTTCATCAGAGCATAGCATCTCCTGTGCGGTGGATTCCCAGCTATCCTTCCATATTTCGGGAGGTCTTCCGCGAGGGCGGGTTCCATGAGACTATATAGTGCGATATAAGGGTGTCTGTTGCTGTCCATTTTCTAGAGGGCATGACCATACCAGTCCCTCTTTGGCTATCTACTCCATAGTACTTCTCAGCCTCACATATCTCTCTTATTCTGATGTTTCTCATGCGATCCCTCAACATATTGCCTGCAATCATCCTCAGTGTCTTCATCTCGTAAGTCCTCAATATTTGTTGAATCCTGATTATGTCTGCACTTACTTCAACGCCGTATGTCATTATTGGTCTTACGCATGCTTTGTACATTATTATCTTGCTCTTTTAAGGTGTGTACGAATAAATATGCTTCTGCTGACCAAAGGTTTGATATATTTTAGCATCTCATGTAGCAATCATATAGAGGTATCAAGGAAAAAGAAATTGCCTTCTAGTGCCGTATATTATGGGATTATGTCGTTAAAAAGTCAGAAGTTCTTCTTCTGATCCGGTAATGATTTTTGCATCATCAACCTTTTTAAACCAAAAAAAATCCTACAAACCAGCATGCAAGTACTTTTCCATTCCAAATGAAAAAATTCTGTAAAAAGTATCCATTCAATAAATTTTTTGCCCCTCTAAAACAGATAAGAAATACACGATTCAAAAAATTCACCCAGTTTTCTTCTATTCTCCGATTCACAAGATCCTCCCAATTATATTTTGTTTGTTTTCTTTGATTCCACATTCCGCGTACACAATTAGGTTTTTTGGAGTCGTGCGACGGTCCCATAAAGCGGGCAATAAATAAAAAAGCAGCCAATAAATAAGCTAAATAGTGATATTCCATATCGCCAGCGGCGGGACTCGTCCGCACGTTACATCATTATTTCCCGACTTGCTCGGTAACTGCCTAAAATAAATAATAAAAAAATACACAGTGTTTCCCCCGCTACCTCGAGACCCTGGTTGCCGGTTTAATGAGGTCGGCTCCGGATAGGGGTAGGGACCTGCCATCCACCCCTGCGGAGGTACTTGTTTGCGCCTGGCAATATTCTGTTATGATATAATGAAGCGGCGTAACTAGCACCTCCACGGATGGTGAAATAGGGCTTCTAAAACGATGTGACAGCGCTCTCGCAGTTCATTTACATTTTCTTGAACGATTACGAATTATTTAGATTTTTTTCTAATATGTATCTGAAGGAACGGTAAATATACATGTACCTAATAGCAGTATAACCAATGGCTAGTGGTATCTACTACAAAGCTATTGATTTCTGCAATTGGTTATTGGCTATACGCGTGCGATTGGTTATCGCCCATTTCCTGCTGCTTTTCATTTGGTTTCGTTATTTTTGAACTTGCAATGAAAATGATGCGCACTGCACGCATTGTTTTTGGAGTAATTATAATTAAGATACATTGACGTATATGCGTTCGACGTTGACACATTTCCAACATTTTTTTTCTCAGATTTTCTTTTGCATTTTTTATCACATTTTTTGTATAAAAGCATATCATTTTAAAATTTATCAATCAGGTTCCGTATATTTTAAATACGTTTATTTTGTTTAAATGATACATATATATAAATCAATTTATTTATTAACATTTACGACTTTTGCAAATTAAGATGAGACTATTAGAAAATAGTCGTTAGTCTGTATGGTCTAATTATTGTGACATGTTTGAGGGGAATGTAGAGTATAAGGCATCCATTAATTTAATTGCCATAAAAACACATGACAGGAAGCAGAAAAAAAGCGTTTTGTGGTTTTTTACACTACATAAAATACATTTTCTCTATTTTTAAGACATCGTAGGCTTGGTAATTTATTAATTAACTCAATACTTTAGTTTGTTTCATTTTTACATGGTATCCGTATTTAAAATATATGGAACCTGATGAATTAATTTTTTAATTATATATTTCCTTACAAACATGTGATAAAAAACGCAAGAGAAGATATGAGAAAAGATGTGAAATTCATTTACTTTGCCGGACTATTGCCTTTCGGTATTCAGAGACCAGAAATAGTCTTGTAATACCAACTCAGAGAACAAACTGGTATTTGAATAAGTTTCTAAGATCATTTTACCATATTTTATATATTAGCGTATTTTTATTTACTTTATTAATATTTTTAGTAAGGAAAAAATATAATATAAAAGAAAAAAAAAATGGCGGTATTCTTAAAATAACAAGATTGTTATTTGTATGATTATTACCCCAACACTTAAAAATAGAGATACATCAAGACATTTGTCAAATGTTAATACCTTTTTCTATCACTGTGATGAAAATATTGGCTTTTATTTAATATTCTTAAACGAAAAATTAATACACGAGTGTAAAAAAAGTTATTAATACCAACTTTCAAAATAATAGAAGTACTTTGATTATATAAAATTTATCAAATACTTATTTGAAAGACAAATCTATTAATTGACATGATGATATATTATATCGCATCGACATCAAATAAACAAGAACACCCAAACACCATGTAGGATCGACATAACGATCCATGCATGTGTCACACTATATTCATTTTAATTTAAAATAGTTTATATGCCATCACTGCGCAATTATTGGGCATTAAAAGTGATATTGCACCATCGGAAAAGTAGACATAAAAACACAGAATGTTTTTTTTCTGCTTCCTGTCATGTGTTTTTATTGCAATTAAATGAATAGAACCCTTATACTCCACATTCCCCTCAAACAACATGTCACTCTAATTAGACCACATAGACTAACGACTATTTTCTAATAGTATTATCTTAATTTGCAAAAGTCGTAAATGTTAATAAATAAAGTAATTTATTTATTTGTAATAGGTATGTGAATAAACAAAAAATTAAACAGAAGAAGCTATTTTCGATCTTCAAGATTTAAAGATACACTTAATATACCAAAATTTAATTTTACCACCAGCCAAAATCATTTTAGTTTTCTTGATATTAAATTCTTAATTAATCTCCCCCAAACGATCAGAAAGAACTGATCAGAAAAAAATTATAATTGAAACCAAACAACATATATACAAACACCTACAAAAAAAAGTTGTTTATCTCGTTCGCTATTGACATCTCACTAAACGTGTAAAAAATATTTTCATAAAATTTTCAAAATAGTCATAGAATAATTGAATATAGAATACTTCTCCGATATTTTTTCCATTAGCTGTGAGACACCCTGTATCTTTCTTGCATATTAACGTAGTTTTCACAGAATTTTAAATGAAAAGCATATGCGATTACATACTTAAGATATTTTTTTAAAATTTAAAACCTTTTAAACGCAAACGCATGTAACATCATGTAACATAACATGTAAAAGAAAACATTAAAAATTCAACAGGCGCCTAAGCGGATTTACAAGCTTTTACAATTACGTCGAAAAACGTATTTTTTTCGCGGAATATTTTTCAACATTTGAGAACCTCCGTTGGCGCGATAAATAATTAAGCTTAGCCCGACCGGAGCTATCTACTGCATGTAAATTGGTTTTTAAAATAGACTGTTAGAAGTTTGGGAATTTCAGATTTACGCCCCGCATTTTGGAAAATGTATCTAGCGGAGTTTTAATTAAATTTCCCCCATATGGGATGGCCGCGATTTACAACGCAAATTTCTAACGCACTTTTGCAAAATATTTTCGCGTAAACACGATTATTCGTGTCACACGTTTCAATTTTACCGTCGTTAGTGACGCTGGCTAAACTCGTTTTAGGCTGGTTTATAGGGAGTGTTAATGGGGGGTTAGAATTTCGATTGTCACCCCTGCAGTCGCGGGTTCGATTCCTTCATTTTTGTGTGTAATCTGTGTTTTTAATTAAGAACTGAACCACCGGAACATGGGGTCAAATTTTTTACAACACAGGGTCGCACGGTTGTTTTTAGCATTAAAAATGCCAACTAGGTGGCGATTGAGCAGGACCGATAAATATGCTTTTGCTTACAAAATGATATTGGATTAGCGGTGGGTCTGCCCTCAGTGTATTTCTGTGCGTTTCAATCTCACGATGCCATTTTTGGTCTTTTTTTTACGAAATCACATTTATTGTGAAATAATAATATCAGAACATAGTTCTACAGCAGTGATGGCTAACCTTTTGAGCCAGTGTGTCGAAATTATGGAAAAAAACTAGCTTCATTTTGGTGCTGTGTCACATCTTTAAATATTCATAATTTGTAGCCCAAGTAAAAATATAATTAATAAAAATTTACTTTGTTTTCACGACTTGTTTGACTTCACGAATTGTAAATTGAAAATATCAACATGTTTCAGTCCCTTCGTCAGTAGTTAGGATATAATGCATAATAACAAATTAAAAATCGAATAAAAAACAATAAAAATGTAAAAAATTAATATATGAGAAATTAGTAATAATAAAGTACCAACATGAAACAAATTGAAAAGATAGCTTTTGTAAAAAGGACTTGGTTATTTATTATATTAAATTTACTATAAATAAATAAATTTATTTTCATCAAAGTACTTAATTATTATTAATTTCTCACATATTTTTTAAAAATATTTTTACTGTCCATACTTCGATATTTAATTTAAAATTTGTTAGTATTGGCCCTGAAAAATGTTGATATTTTCAATATTTGTTGAAAACAAAGTATATTTTTTAAATCACATTAATAATATCACCGCAAAATCATTTTGCTCTTTTTGAAAAAGTAAAAAATGATGTAGTTGTGACAATATATAAAAAATATATACTGAATATTGTTGGCGATCATTCTAGCGATTACGATTTTATTTATCGCTGCACTTAAAAATTAGTTGAGTTACACTTATACGACTCCCTCAAGTTACGCAGCCATGAGATGCGGTGTCTTTCTACGCTTCTTTTACCACTTATTTTCTCCTGGATGATGAATTGTTTAACACTATGTATTGGTCCTCTCATAATAAATATGTTCGAAATACTCCAGTATTCTTATCTTAATACTTTGCAGCATTTCAAGGTCTTTTCCATACGTCGGAGGACTTCATCATTCGTCACTCTATCCACCCAGGAAGCTTTCAATATGTGTCTATAGATCCACATCTCAAAAGCCTCGACATAGCTGATTAGTTCATGGTTAAGTGTCCATGCCTCCACACCATAGATATGAGAATGTCAACAATATTACAACGAACCATACGCATTCTAAGTTGTAGGCTTAGGTCACGGTTAGAAAATAACGGTCTCGTTCTGAGAAACGTACTTCTTGCCATCTCTATTTGAGCTTTAACTTCTTGAGATGGATCCTAGTTCTCATTCACCCATGACCTAAGTACCCAGATTGCGTGACTCTTTTTATAGGTAAGTTTTTACTGGTTATTTATGGCGTTGGAAGTGATCTTTTTAATGCCATTAATAATTTTGTTTTACGAGCGTTCATCTTCAGACCATACTTGATACATGCTTCATTCACATTTTTTACTAGTGATTGAGGTTATACAATCACTAAAGTAATATTTAAAAAGTACTTTTGAAATAAAAACAATCTTCACAAAGTTCACAGTTCCGAAATTATAAAATATTTACAAAAAACTTCTATCATACAAATAATTAAAGAATATCTTTTGCAAAATTTGAAATGAGTAGATTCTTAAGATTTCATAATAATTTGAAAATATTTTTAATAGCTTCCCTACAGAAATGAACAAAACAACAAAGAAAAAAGAAAATAAATGAACAGTACAAAAAACAAAATTAAAAAATGAATATTTTATTTTTGATTTGTACATATACAGCATTAACTTTACCGTTGGAAATAATTATTAATTTGAAAAAATTAACAAACTTTTTATAAACCATACTGATCTTAAACGACTACCGATTGCGATTCTGAACATTTGTACAGTTCAGTATTGAAACCAGTAGATATTTAAAAACAATCAGTGTAGTTTAAACAAGGTATGTTAGTTTTCTCAAATTAAAAAGGTTAAAAAATGCGTGTGTATAAAGCAAATTAAAATTATATTAGTAACATTTACTAATTACAAAAGAAGCTGTTGATCATATTTCTTCAATTTTTGCCACGACAATCTTAAAATTGGAATTAAGAAGAATTGTCCATGTATGAAGAAAAAAATAATGATTACTATAATAAATAATTACTATAAAAAATAATGGTTAGAACCGTACTTGGAACTTACCTAAAAAAATAAAATAATAGTTTTCAATTTGGAGACAGATATATTATAATAATGTAACAAGGTGCTAAAAAGAATTTATTGCACTGTCCGAAATCCTGGTGACGTGTCACTTGTCACAAAACTATCGAAGAATCGAGAACGGCTTAGAATTGTCCACTGCCTTCTGGGGGCGTCTGAAACATTCGAGAAATACCTAGAAAATTCTAGAAGCTACGAAAATCTTCCCTAAATAATAGAATAATCCAGTAAGTACGAGAGTATCAGCCTTAAGATATACATACAAGCGCCGGCCGCGGTGCGGCTATTGTTTTTATAAAGTCGTTTAACAGACAGAAGTCCAAGCGATAAATTAGTGAATAATCGAAGTACTTATCTAATTGGCAAAAGACGTAAGCGATTTAATATTGCGAGTGAGAATCGAATGTATTTTTCTAGTGAATGTTAAACAAGTGATGAGAAAGTGTTTATTTACGAGTGATAAATTGCAAAGTAGTATGATTTAAGGAATAGCGTTCAGTTTTATTGTGTTAATTTACTTTTTACATTCAATAGTTAATTAATCAGTAATTAATAAATCACTTAAATAAATACCAGGATTTTTATTCATTCCTCCAACAGCCACGATACGTGACAATAATTTTATTATTTTGTTATTTTGAGACTATTAAGCACTTTTATATTCTTGTGCCCCTTAAAAAGTAGAAAAAAAATTTTTGGCCCACCCTAATGAGTATGTTACACAATGTAGGTCGGTTTAAATGATTTCTTGTATTATCGGATAGCTTAAATGTTATCAAAAGCAAAACACGTATTATAATTATCTAATATAACTAAATGAAAATATAATAATATGAAAGTGTTGAGGTGGAAAGTTAAATATTAATTAATTTTCCTACAGAATATTAATAAAAGCAATTAAAATTTCACGTCAGGATGAGGAAACAACACCCCGTTGTTTTTAATAATTATAATTCAACGTATAAAAGAGATCTTCCCGAATTCAACATTAGCTTGGTGCTGTGTGTAAATAGGGCGGGTTTTGTAGAGGGAAAGGCATGCGGATCAACGATTTTATAGCGATACCATAGAGTATACACTTCACCCGATGATTATAGCGTAATATTTTTATTTCTTATTTTTCTTCTCGGGATTCAAAAGTTCATAAAGTTAAAACAGAGCGCCTTTATAAGAAAGATAGTATGATTAAGTTAAAAAGATTGAGATTTTAGCCGTATACGAAATAAAATATTTCAAAAATGTGCTTAAGCATGATACAATCAATCCATTTTTATAAAAGAAATGGAAAAATAATGTTGTGGACGTACATGGAAAAGGAAACATGCTATCAAAAATATTGTCATGTACTGACATAAATTTCTTGGAACGCTGTCTGGTCTTCACGTTTAAAAAAATTACTTATTTGTTAATTTTTAAAAAATTATGAAAAGGTCAAACTAAATACTCTTTATAAGTCGCGCTTTATTATCAAAAGAGTTTTTTGTTTAAAAAGTGTTATTAAATTTAATTCCGAACTCGGTTTGGAATGAAATTCAATAAAACAAATTAAAAAATCACCGTCTTTTGTAAAAACTACTTTTGTTTTGTATACTGGGGGATTAAATGATACAAGAATAAATGCTTTAAGTGTTTCGTAAATTTGTCTTAAATATACGCGAGGGGGTTCATACTTTCGCCGTGTCCCAATACCCTGCCTTAAAAAGGGATTTAGCCCATCTTTGTATGCTTTTATACTCGTCTCATTTTTTCTCCATTGTTTTCCATTGTCATTTAACATGGGATTAATAATTGACCATTATAACATTGAAAATATTATTACGTAATCAGAATAACTCAGTATTGTAGAAGGATATTTCATATTTTAGATTTTATTAATTAAATTAATAAATTTCTAAATTTTTATAACTTAATCTAATGTTTTTTTGTCTATATCTTACTTACTTAATCTATTGTCTTACACTAATGACTACATTAACAATAGAAAATATATACATATATGACAATGCCCCCCACTTTTAAACACGAAAATTAAATTCTCTTTTAAAAGCGGTAATATAAATGTGTATTAATTATATTATATTAAATACAGTTGCTCTTAAGTTTGTACATTTACTAAATAACTTTAATAAATATAGAAAAATAAATAAAATATTAAAAAGATCTAGCGAATGAGGTTACCCATATTTAGCTGGGCCGTTATAATGTTAATGATGTATTCACTCGATGAAAATGAATTATCTAAAAGTTATAAAGGATAATTATATTTTATATTTTCATTATATTATCATATTATTATATTTACAATTTTGATATGCATTATTTGAGGTCGGGGGTAAATAAGTCGTTATTGAATTCGCTTTGTGACGGTGGAAGCGCGGGAACACGACGACATCTGTTGTTGATTTATGTGACCCACGCATATTGCACACCTGTCCGGGGCTTGATGTATTGCAGAACGAAATATATTGTTTATGCCCAAATTACATCGCGATGTGAACATGGCCAAATGGTTGCGTGCCCATTGTTTGATAGAGTGGCGCGTAATTATCCGTACATATATTCACTTGTATTATTTTGC
This sequence comes from Agrypnia vestita, assembly GCA_016648135.1. Taxonomy (NCBI): domain Eukaryota; kingdom Metazoa; phylum Arthropoda; class Insecta; order Trichoptera; family Phryganeidae; genus Agrypnia; species Agrypnia vestita. Next base: position 49,690 of record JADDOH010005527.1, read on the forward strand.
AAAAGCGTAGAAATCTCATATACATACGAGGCGTGATCCAAGAATATCAAACCTTTGGTCAGCGGAAATACATTTAATGTTTTGAAATTATCTTGACAAACTTTGCGGAAGTTCATCGTAATATATTTTTTTAAGAAATTAAAATACAACGTTGTTTACTTCTCACTAGTGATGGGTCCGCTCTGTACTCACTACTACAATGTAGTACTACACTACATTGAAGTGCATACTTCGCACACTTTGATGTGTAGTGCACACTACAAAGTACAAACACCAAAGTTATTGAAAGTATAAACTTCAAATAGTACACTTCATTTCAAAGCGAACACTACAAAGTACATACACTTCAAATTTTTGGAAAGTTGATGTAGCTAAACGAAGAAATCTCTGGAAACTGTAACAACCCCCCCCCCCCATGGTTTGAAAGATTTTGGGAGCTATGAAGAAATTTTTGGGAAGTTGATGTAGCTAAACGAAAAAATCTCTGGAAACTGTAACAACTCCCCCCCCCCATGGTTTGAAAATTTTTTGGAATCGAATGAAGAAATCTGGCTGGCGACCTTTTTTTTTAGGTCGCCAAATGTTATTTTGGAGAAAATATAGTCATTTATCGTAAATATTTTTGTCGTTGACCTCTTTTTTGTTTTTTTTTTAGCTCGCCAAATTTTTATTTGAGAAAAAAATACTTCACTTCATTTAAAAATTTACTTCACTATTACTTCATTTTATTACTTCACTTCATTATTATTACAATTACTTCACTTCATTTACTTCACTTCAATTACTTCACTTCAAATACTTCACTTCACTTACTTCACTTCATTTACTTCACTTCATTTCGTAGTAGGTACTACAATTACTTCACTTCAAGTAGTTTTTACTACAATTGTAGTGTACACTAGTGTAGTCTTCAAACTTGTGAACGTGTGTGTGTTGTAGTCTTCATTTTGAAATGTAGTTTTTCCCTTCGCTACTTCCCACTATAACACTCACTATAGCCCCGCCCCGCAAACCTACCCCTTCCTGCCACTTCACTCCCACACCAGACCCGACAAGTAGTCATTAGTCTTAATTTGGTTAGTTTATTACTGAAGATGACGCAGTAAGCATCGAAAACGGTATAATTAAAACTTTTTAATTAAAGTGTTATAGTGAGAAGTAAACAACGCTGTATTTAATTTTTTTTTTAAATATATGAAATACATTTATTCACACACACTATCGTCTTCTTCTTCATGTACCCTGTCGGGTCCCCCCAACATCAGCGATCATCTGGGAGAAAGTTTCCTTGTTCAGGGCAGTGCGGAACAGCTCTTCCACGCTTCTTATCCCGGTCCACTCTCGGAAGTTTCGAAGCCAGGAATGCCGCCTCCTTCCGACTCCTTTGCTAACCTCAATCTTCCCCTTATGACGAGCTGAAGAATGGAGTACTTTTCGCCTCTCATTATATGACCAAAGTATGAAATTTCACGAAGCTTTACTGTGTTGAGTCAAAGAGATTAAAGTATGTATAGTCACACACTATACATACTTTAATCTCCTTCAAAGTAGTTCCCTCGGTAATCTAAGCGGTCCCGCCATTGTAGGAAACACTTCTGTAATGCATATTTTGGAATGATGTTCGGCCGTGACGTCGCGTTTCGCATATTTTATCATGAAATTTTTAATTTGGGGAATAGCCAAAAAATATTCGGAGCCATGTCGGGAGAGAAGGGATTCAAACAAGGGGATTCTGAATCAATGAGAAGAATGGGCGGATGCATTATTAGCAAATTTTGCGGACATTCTCTCCAAGACTAAATTGTCGGTAAAAAGTTAATACACCAATATAATGCATACAACCCTATTTATTATTTCATATAAAAATATTAAATTGTATAAAGTTTTTCTACATGACGTAAGCAAGTTACAGTTTATCATAAAAAGTTGTAATTATTTATTGCAAAATAGTTGATCATTGATCCATAATATTTATTTTGATGTCGAAATTGTCACTAGTGATGGTTTATACCGTTATTTTAACTGATTACACAATCACTAATATTTTTAATTTGTATCTGATTGAATCAATGTTTGGAAACTGATTTTAAGATGTAAGGTTTATATTGCGATACGTTTGACATATTTATATATTGAAACAAACTGCGATGCACAATATACTGCTCTCTCTTACACACTGGCCGAAAATACGAGAGTAATGAATTAATATTTTTTAATTAAAAAATCCGTACATTCCAAACAGTTTAATTTAGTAATTTTGGTGTGAAAATGTCTATTCGATGATTACAAAAAATGTGACGTTTTAGTTTTCGTAAATAAGGTAGATATTTCATATTTTGTATGACAGGTAGACCTACGTTACATCACCGACAAACAGGAGTTAAAAAAACAGTTTCGGCCATCACTGGTTGTCACGCCCAGCCCCTGAATAATAAAACCAGAGTGTCGCTCCTTGAACAGGAATATCTGCTCCAATGCACAGGACTCTATTCAACCTGGGAGCCCGAGGCTTCAAGGAAGAGATTTTCATTTCACAACTATGTTTCGGAGCAGTCCAGAGTCTAGCCGGCCCGTGAGCAATCCATCACAGGAATGACGTCATATTTCCTCCCCATTTTTTCCACCGAAGGCCCAAGAGATCGGCGTCGTGCGGAATAGAGATGTAGTGAGAATTATTTTATTCTAGATATGGAACATCAACTCGATGGTTTCAGCTTCGGTTGCCAACTCCACGAATTGAACCATTTGTCAAATAAATTTGCTTTAATTTTTTTAACACCAAAAATACCAAAAAAAATCATGAATTGCCTTTTATAAAACCACACGAGTATCCACTAATAATACTTATGCTGTCCGTAATATCCTGTAACGTCCGTTACTTTCTATTCCGTTTTCAAAATTATAATTTTTAAAATTGTTACCTAAAAATAATGAAAAACATTGACTTTGTAGCTGATCTCATTTTCCGTTCAATATTAGTCAAATAGTATATACATAAAAGTTTACATTTGTTATTGATTTCCCAATACGCCTTTTTGTTATAACTCATAAATATATAACTAATATAATTAATAAATGTAGAGTTTAAATAAAAAAAAATTCATTCCGTCATTGTTGACGGGTTACCAGCAGACTTCACAATGTATTTTATTTTAATTACTCCCTTCATATAAATTAACTCGTGGCGTCTGCTTGCTTGCAGTCAAATTAATCGTCCAATCAAAAGGATCGATTTTTAACCCTTTTCCAGTGATCCAATCGAGCTGAAACTTTTCAAGCAGACTCGTGGCGACGATCAAGAAGGTCTTTCAAATTTTCGTTAAAAAATAATAATAATTATAGTATAATTTTGGATTTTTCAAATTTTTTATGGTTTTTTCATACAAGTTGTATGGAGATTCCGACGCATATGGTAGACACGAAACCAGAAAATGAGAAAGAGAGTGGTTTGAAAACTTATTTTTTTGTAGGTTACTTTTTTATAAAAAGAAAACACTTTGTTTAGTCCACTATTTATTAATAAATCAACATATTTCGTGGCCGATGGTCCCTTCATTAGGATACAATGTGTGCTTAAAATAAAAATTGTGAGTGAGAATAAAAATAGACATGAGAAAATCAATAAAAATTAATGTAAGGGGTTGTTTAATTCGTAAAACAAATTTAAAAGGTAACTATTTGCAAAAATATGGCTTTTTATAATATTTAGTTTGCTATTTACACTTTTTCTAAATTATAAAATTTGAATTATAATTGAATTAAATCAAGACAAATTGTGTAAATCTATTTATGAAAGAGTGAGGAATGAATACATTAGGAAAGAATGTAATGTACCTAGATTTTAGCATAGTGACAGAACTAAATGAATTTAAAAAATTTAAAAAACCCGACTGCGTAAAAAGTGAACATTAAACAAAAACTGAAAAGAAAAAAACATTTTGTCTAGAATTCTGTTAAGTAATATTGATAAACTACACCATTGAAATAGTTTTATGATCGATACACACATACAACAAATAATAAATTCTATTGCGGAACACAGTTACTTTTTTTTTTAAATAGACATATGAACACGGAATACGTCTCACATCAATATTCTTACTACGAACCCGCGACCTTTGGATCACGAGGTGAGAGTCCTAACCATAAGCTACTACTTTAACAGTCAAGATCCAGTATTGGGAAGATTTCAGCCGGTCTAGATTTTTAATGGGATTGGGATTCAGAATCATCTGTATGTACTTTTCTGGGATATTCTGCCTTGTATATTTAACCTGTCTGGTCGACGTTTTGGAACCCAATTCAGGGTCCATCATTAGAGCAGATGAGATGAGTAAGTGTTAATATTGAGATTAAGTATAGACTCACAATACGGTACGGCATAGACGTAATGCACGATAACTTAACCACTTAAAGCAAAGGATGCTGTTAATTTTGAGACAGTGAAAGTTTCTATATTAAAATCTGCTTATTTTTCAATGTTTTACCAGAAGGTTTTTTGACTCTTAATTATTTATACTATTATGTATATTACAATATTTTAGTGTTTTTTCAATTGATTTTCTGTGTTAGTAATTTATTTATAATATTGTTTTTTTTGATAATTTACTGAGTTTTTAAAAAGTATTTTTTTAAAATTTGTGATTGTTATTTTGATTTCTTGCTTTTCACAGGATGCACACAAAACAAAAAATATTAATTTGAGAAAACTTACAAACATTGTATAAACCACAATAAATACACAGTTTATAATCAAAACCGGTGGACGTTTAAAAGCAATCGTTTAATTTATACAAAGTTAGTTATTTTTTAAAAAATTATTAATCATGTCGAACTACAGATAACAAAGCTATAAAATTCAAAAATAAATATTGATGGTTCACTGTATTGAAGATAGTGATGTGACCCGTATTCTCTATTTTTTTTTTAAATCATAAGAATTGTATCTTCTACCCTCGTCCACCCCTAGTGGGATTTCCGCTCTGGTAGAGGCAGCACGCGGGCTGTTGTGCGGAGTAATTGAGATTTCGCTCCGCAAACCGAGGCGGGAAATTTAATAGACTGGTAGGACTGTGGAATCTCTGGTAATTCCAGAGAAAAGGCCACAATCCATTCTACATTTTCACTACATGAGCTTCACGTAACGAGATCCACATTTTACCTAAATATACCCGCAAAACGCGACGCTATAACACCGCCGTGTCATGTGTATGGAATGGAGAATTGAATGTTGAAGCAATCATTTTGCGGTTGGATATTTGACCATTAAACTCGTATTTAATATTTTCATTTTGGGGTAAGCCAGAGTCTAACTCTTCAGGGTAGTTTTAAATGAATACTTTATTTTTAATGTTACCTTTATTGCGTCGTTTCAATGATTAATTTGAGGTCCACATTTAATTTTATCTAGTCACGTAAGTCATTTTGAAATACTTATGCATAAGAATCCAATGATTATATGACTATCATTATCTATTGTATCGAATTTAGTGAATTGGAGTAGGATAGAAAAGAAACGATGTGCGAAATATTTATGAAATACGTGATTTCTTTGTGATATAAAATGGGAATTAAAATAGTGGAAAGGAGGTGGACGGTAAACAGGAACGATAATGTGGACTGTATTTGATGAAAAGGAAGAGCACAGAAAGTCAATACACCTGCTAAGGTTACTTCTTCTTAAAAAATATTGATAAAATTATTTGTATATATCTACTTTTATTTGATTATTTACACCAACATGTTTCAGAAAAAACTTTCCATCGTCAGGGTGTTGTATAACTGACGATGGAAAGGTTTTTCTGAAACATGTTGGTGTAATTAATCTAATAATAGTAGATATGTACAAATAATATAATCAATATTTTTTTTTAAATGTCAATCTACAATGTTGCTGAATCAACTGAATAAAAAATTTGACGAATCGGCAATAGACAATTCCACATACATCTCCATTTAATTTTTAATTTAATTTAATGTTTGGCACAGCTGATTAACCCGACTTCATTACCACAGATCTCGGTCTAGGAGAAAGTGAAAATCTTTTACATAATATTAAAAAACAATCTTTAAATTCACTGTAAATAATTTGAAAAAGCATATACACTTTTAGTAAAAAAGCATAACTTCTCTTTTTAGTATTTTTTAATATAATCGTTTGCTCCCAGGCTTGTTTTTTGATAACTATGGATCCTCTGAAAAGGTTTGTCCATAAACCTCTATAATTGAACATTTTTTTAAGCATCTCTATTGTGGTGCAAGTGACCAAACTGACCTGACAAGCTTGACGATAAGTGGACACTTAGGCGTTTGCTCAAAGAGAGATGTATGGCAAGAAGATGAGGAAAAAGGAATTATCCTCAAGTATCCTTTGGTGATTTCGACTGCAAAAGAAGCCATTCAACGCCGTGCAGTAATCCGTCAAGCAAATAGTGGACGACACTTGAAGACGGACAGTCTGTCTTTCACAGGGTGTTCAAGAATAATGAATCTTATGTTAAGGACTAATGATCAAATTTGTTATATGAAAACAAAAAACGCATAATCAAATGTGTGAAAATATTCGGTTCAACCCTAGAATACTAAATATTTCAAAATTAAACGTAAACCATAATAATTTTTAAACCAGAAATTTTCTTAAAAATCTAAGTAATGAATCAGTGAGGCAAATGAAACACTAAAAACAATTAAATCTTTTCATTATTACGAAAAGTCGCTGGACACGAATTTAATCGAATCACTGTTTTTAAATGCACACTAGAGGTTACTGGAATATTTTACACAAGTTTGCACAATTTCCGTTCACAAGTAGACATTTCTTTAATGGCCGTATATGTATTTGTCGCTTAGTCACACTGCTAGCCGCTGCACCGTTCGCTTTTCTATGGCGCTGTCAGAAATAACAACTGACGCGCCGCGAGCGCGCTCACTTTTTATTCGATTTTTTGTCGGATATTCGAGACATTTCTGTTAGTTTCTCCAAATTTCCAGTAATTACTCTAAATCTCCAGAGAGTACCTACAATAACATTCTATATTCCAGATTCATATGAACCGTTCGAGAAACTTCGACAACGCGCAATTATTTTTGTAATCCAGTGACAATATTAAAAACTAACTATAACCAAAAATACGTATTTGGATTTCAGTGTGTCAGTAAGTTAGAAGTTTTATTTTCCTAGTAGTACATAAATCAAAACCCAAAACTACAGATTTTTATTTTAAACTTCTTTTTTTTAATGCTTCAACAGGCCAGGAGGCCCAATTACAGAAGCGAAATACATCACAAAATACCCAGGCTTGAGTAAATCACATAGATTAACATTGTAACCTCACCGGGAATCGAACACGGAAACCCACGTTGTGGGAAGCCAGTGTCATGCCCATTGCGCTAATAATTATTTAAAGACATTTTTTTGGTACGCGATTATGAAAAATGCACTTTGATACAGAGTATTTTTAAACAATGGTATCTTGGTACTTAAAACCGTTTCATATATTTGAAATTGTAACCAAATAGGACATATACCAAATGTAATGAAATACCAAATGTAATACCAAACAAATGTAATGTTAACCTTTCGAAGAATATTTTTTCTTCTGTATGAAGGCTTGAACTTTGTGGTAACATTATTATTAAAATAAAACACAAATCACTTTGTTTTCAACACTATTAGATTAAACAATCTATATGTTTCGAGAACAATGTTCTCTGCTTCAGGATTATTGGTGTACTAAAAATGTGTTACAAAATGTGTTAAAATGTGTTAAAATGTGTTACGGTGAAGGGATGGGTAAGAGGAAGGGGGGGTCAGAGGTGATAATTATTATGGGTCATCTGGAGAGGATGGAATGTTAAGTGGAAATATATTCAATATTGGGTTGTTGCAAAAATTTTGTCCGTGTATTTATTAAATTTGAATTAATTTTAACATTTTTCCTAATTTCCAGTATTTCTAGATTATTTATTTGTGGGAAATAAATAATCTAGTAATAAGTAATCACACACAAATTAATAATCTAGAAATACTTGAAATTAGTAAAAATGTTAATATTAATTCAAATTTAATAAATACACAGACAAAATTTTTGCATAACCTAATATTGATTATATTTCCACTTAACATTCCATCCTCTCCAGATGACCCATAATAATTATCACCTCTGACCCCCCCTCCCCTCATCAATCCCTTCACCGTAACACATTTGCATGGTTAACTTTTTCAATTTTTAGTACACCAATAATCCTGAAGGAGAGAACATTGTTCTTGAAACATGTAGATTGTTTAATCTAATAAAGTGGTGAAAACAGAGTGATTTGTGTTTTATTTTAAATATAATATAATACCAAACAAGTCATATACCAAACGATATTTTTCCAAGGGAAATAATGATAGGTCCATTCCGTTGATTAGGGTTCAATTAAATAATTTATGCACTGCATAATACTTAAATACATAAATTCAAAAGAAATAAGATTAAATTTATTAACATTTCATAAACTTTTATTTTTTTTGTCCTACTTGGTCCTGGTTGAGGATCACCAGGTTTGACAGTTACAAAAAAAATCTGTCCACAGGTCTTCTCATTTCTCATCGGGATGTTTCGGAAATGAGACATTGTCTGGTCATTCCAGATAACGCTATTATGAGTTTTTTGGGCTTTGAGAACGGCTTTTGGGCTTTGAAGATGGCTTTTGGGCTTTGAGGACCTAAGAACATGCCATTTGATGCACGCGAATCGTATTCTAAATAAATATACCATTCCAAACAAAAGTTTTCGCATCCAAACAGGGTTATCAAGTATATCAATTGGACTTATTTCAAAACAAACGTATAAAGAGGTACAACTATATAAGTAAATATTGTGTCCTTTTTGTTAAAATTATAATGTAGAATTATTCTGACATGTCCGGAGACTAGCTGGAATAGAGACAAAGATAGCAACTATCCTAATACTTAAAACACACTTGAAAAATAGTTTTTAATATCGCATGATGGATGCAAATTATCGTATGGACCAAACACCCTAGAATTTGATATAACGGTAAGGTGACCGTTATTTAAAAATCTTTTAAATAAATTTACATGTCACAGAAATAATTTATGTATCGAAAAAATACAACCGTATATTACTGGAAGAATATTTTAACCTATAAATTTCATCTGAATACGTGTGCTAGTACGTATATTTTTCTTTCGTCTTGATTTAATAAATTAAAAGTTTAGCTATTTATATATTAACTATTAAGATATTCAAGCCCAAATAATTTAACGTTATTTTGAATATCAAGCAATCAAAATATAATATGTAAATCCCAAATAACTTCTTAAGTTAAGAAAATGAGAAAACTTTTGTATATAATCATCAAACTCAGAAATATTGTATATTTAAAAACAATAATTTAAACTAATCATTTATACATAAAATAATAATTGGGTAGAGAAGGTCTTACAAAACTTCTCTATATCCTCTTTATTCAGAGCACAAAAAAGTATTTTCAAAATTATTTTAAAAATTCTACCCCTCAATCCTTATATTCCAGGAATTTTTCGTAACTACTGTTGAAATTTAAAAAAATCTAAAACCCAAAAGAAAACAAAAATATGGGACACAAACTTCTAGATATACAATAAAATTCTTAAATTATATTCAAGAATACATTCTTAATAATATGAAGTTGCAATTTTTTCCAGAAAAAAAATTCTCTGAAATTTAAAACCGAATTAATTAATCAATTAGAAAAAACAAATAGAAAAAAAAATTCTGTATGTTTTTCTAATTGATTACTTAATTTAGTTTTATTATTCTTAAATTTTAATACCCCAAAATATAACAGAATCGCAGGGCAAAAACACAATTCGTTGACAGGAGTAATAGATTGTTCTACCCACAATATTAAAAAATATTTAAAAAGTGAATTCAAGAAAATGTACAAATAAAACTCCCTATATGTGTGGTAATAATGAAATATACAGAAACAAATAAATAGAAGTGAGTTATGAAAAATTAAATGCATGTATTAATGGCATTTATTATATATTATGTACAGTACTTGCATCATATTTACTAACTTCCATTAAAAATTTCATTTGCACTTCTAACACATATGTTATGTACTGAATTACATTAACTTAATTGTATTACACTGTGAGCGAAATTCTTCTCTAAACACGAGTAGTTCTACACTCTTAGAGGTAGCATGAAAAATATTGATTGTTTCATCTATTAATATGCTTCACCTAATTCAAATATCGCACTGTACTCAACTAAAAATATCTAATAAAAACCTCAGTGTTTAGTAAGGAGAAGAAGAAGTTACTTTAAATATTTTTAAATAATCAATCTCCATTCCCTCGTATGGGTCAACCCACAAAACACTTACCCATGAATGATTGCGCTAATGCCTCCCCCAGGGATTAACCCACAATCCGAAGGAGATGGATGTCCTCAGTGCCACTTGTCATCACTTTCTTCCAAGACTCATTACGATATTGTTCTGTAGCGGCGGCTTGTTTTATTATTTTCCAGTGATTTCCGAACAACAACAGTTCGAAATATAATAAAATTAAAACAGATGTTAAAACAATATTGACCCAAACATACAACTGCCTATATGCACTAAAAATATTTATGAACAAAATTATAAGATTCTTATTTGGTAACTTCTGCAATAACCGCAAAATGATTTTAAAGTAACATTATTTATAAAATTTATAAGAAACCACTTTATATAAGCCACTTATTTCTTAAATTATCGATATATTTCAGGGCCAATAGTCCCTTCATCACGGTACAATATAAACTGAATTAAAAGCTAAGTATAGATATTTACAATAAAATATACACTAAGAGATGAATAAATAATTAAGAACTAATGCAAAGAAAAATTAACAAGGTAACTCATTATTAAAAGAAACTTGTCAATTATATTTTATTTGCTATTACCACTTTTCTAATCTCTAAAATTTCTCTTTTATCCAACTGTAATCCTGTGTTACTTGTAAGTAAAATTTTCAAACTTTCATAAATTATTTATCTCTTCTTAGACTGCGTATTAAAAGATACCAAAATGTGGACCGCTTCCCTAGCAGTAAAAAGCATCTTGAATATTTGAGAGAGGAAGATGGAGGAATACCTTAAAAAATTTCAAAACTTAAGAGGAAAATATGGTTAAGGGATGTTTTATGAACTTCAAGTCTTGTTTGACAGATCATAAGCCTTGTACCACCAATCGAAGACTTGTTTACCCGTTTCCTATATAAATATCTTCATCCTTATGAGACTTCTATTATTTAAATTAATTAATGAGTCAATTAATTAATGTCGAGTACAATTTAAAAGAAGAAGATGGGTAAATGATTTAAAAACGATGAAATCGATCCTTTTTATGTAGGTAAATCATTGTGAAGATTTATTTAGTTAACCCTAGAAGTGATATAAGTAATTCGTTTATCTAAATAGCGGCACTTACCAGCGTGACGCAACCGCCACTTGAGACATCCAGTCGGTGACTGAGTTTTATTTTTTTACTTCTTTGTTTTTACATGAAAAAAATTTCGCTCACCATGAAAATTTACACAATTTCAGTTAATAATAATAATATTTATTTTATTTGCATACTCTCATATGATCACACTACATTAAATAATTATTTATATTAATTAAAATTAAAAATTAAATAGCATGTCCCCAAAAGGCAATTGGATGCTGGTATAAGGGGACACGGATAATCAACGCGATGTATTTAATAGTTCGAAAGAGAAAGCAACAAATCGAACAGTCGAAACGACTAACAGTAGCCTTCTAAGTTTAATAAAATAATATGAAATTAAGAAGACACTAAATTTAAATTTTGGTAATTAGAGTCGTCTAAACTTAGAATCTAGTAAGTCCCCCAGGAATCCATTCGCAAGGGAATTACTTCCGCTACATGACAGCTTATCGGGCAGTGGTGATCACAGGCTGCAAATGAATAGAAACACTTAATAGGAAATTTAATTACAACATGTAAATTTATCACTCATTAATGTCCTCTAGAACTTCATCACAGATTGGCGTAAAACCTTCATGATTCATTATTGTTTTGAGTCATATTATTCCGAGTTTGATCTCATTTTATGAACAAGTCTTTGCAGATGTCCTAGCGAGACATTAAAAATAATGTTAAAATATTTTTGACAGTTGGGGAATAACAAAACATACCAGAATACACTTTTACTTGAGAAATTATGATCACTTCAAAAAATAAAAATGATATTATAAATTAATAATATATACTAGACATTAAACATTGCTCAAGTATAAAGCGCGTGGGTTTCAAGGTCAACAAAAAAAAAAAATTAAAACTTTTTGCCATGTAATGACAAAATTATAGATTTTTGCAATCTCTATCAAAAGTCTATGCATCTATCCCGAAATCTTTGATTGGTCTCTGCGCAAAAGTTTATCTTAAATTCAGCAGGATAAAAACTATGCCATCATCTATTAAATGTTAACCAAAATACGCGAAAATAATCATAATAGGCGCAATCTTGACAGCGAAAGTATAGGGGTAAGTGGATAAGAAAACACCCTTTGTCTGATAAAGTACACCACCCTTGCCTCATTTATTTTTATTGTAAGTACATATTATAATTATATATATATATATATATGTGTTAATTGTTGAAAAGTTCCCTATGTGATCAACAAGATCATGACAGATATTTCGCAAATATATCTTACACTACTTACCTATTTTAAAAAATTAACATAGAAATTCTGTTGTTTTTGAAAATTTGTGTTTTGATATAAATTTTTCCTTCGTAAGTGATTATCACTCACCACACACAAGAACCTTGATTCCTTTAGGTGAGGTATAACATCTATAATTATTTGATTATTTATATATATTATTTATCATTGTTGTAAAAAAATCATATTTTCACGTGCCGTGGCTGCAGGAGGAATTAATGAAGACGCTGGATTTTAATAATGGGTTTATTAATTACTGAATAATACATTATTCAAACATACAAGGTCACTTATCACTATTAAATGTAATGCTATTTCTTAAATTAAACTTTTTCTTAATTTATCACTCGTAAATAGACACTTTATATTCGCTTTAACACTTTATTCACTATTCACTAGAATATACCATCCAATGTCAGCACTTATTAATTTCGCTTCGGTTTATTTCGCCACGTAAGAACTTTCCAGAATATCGCTGTCAAATTACCGCTCGCTTGGCACAACTGGCCTCTCGCAACTCGCCGCTACCACTCGCTTGGCCAGCCTGGCCCGCAGCTCGCGACTGAATTCGCTTCTATTATCACTATCACAGCACGGAACTCACTCCTTACATTAGCCAATATAAATACATGTGCCGTATTTATATTGACTAATGCTGTTATCTAGACGTTTACAGTGTGTACTCGCAAGTTCTCGTAACTTACAGATGTTCCTGGAAAGTTTCATACGTCTCTCAAAAGTTGGAAATTATTTTAGAGCCTTCGGTAGTATTGTGCCAACTTTAAATAACTGTCACTTGACAGAAGTGCGTGATTCTTTTTAGCCTCGTTACAGTATGCATTTATCTATTAAATAAAAATAAAATAAATAAATAAATATAATAATAAAACTTACATTCTTCACCACCTTTTTACTAAGTAATCAACAGAACAGAGCACAATAGATTTCAGATATTGACACAACTCTCTTCCGGTTATATTTCCACCCCTGTTTAGACGCCATTTAAAAGGGTTGAGGAGTCGGTGCGTGAACCAAGCGGGGTGCAAAGCCTTCCCGGTGATGTGTACACGTGCACCCATACACGGGCAACGTTAAGGACAGGGATTTTTAATCCTTCATTCAGCTCGTCGAGTGGCGCTTACCAGGGCCTAAGTGGTGTGACATTTTATCACGGCAGGCCCACCGCAGAAAGGGCCTCGATTTGAAAAAGGGCGTTTGGTGACCACTTTAACCTTCCACGTCCTGTGTTACGTGAGTGGGGGCACTTGGAAAGTGTGTTTTAGCGTCGAGTGCCACAGTAGCACGATTGTTCCATTAAAAATACATTCTGATTTTGTATATTATTCTTTCAAAAATACCTAGCTAATTTTATATTTTGACCCAATAATTTATACACAAAGTTTTATTACACTTATATGAGTTATATAAGCCTATGTGCTTTCGACGGGCACAACCATTATCTTCAGAGGCAATAATAGAACTAATTGTAAATAAATATAAATATGGCCGACAATTCAAAAGTAAAGGGAAGACGAAGAAGGCGGTGTAGTTATTTATTGACATATTGAACAATAATTATTTTTTACATACCCTAATACTTATTTTAATAATGAAGATGACGCGGGTATTTGAATGTTTATTCAATTATTATTTTTTTTAATTCCTTATTAATTTCTAATATTTCTAGAATATCCTCCTCCTCACTTTACTTTGTATTTGTCGACCATATTGATTTACAATTAGTTCTAATATAGCCTCTGAAGATGACGGTTGTACCCATCGAAAGCGCTTAGGCTTATATAACTCAAATAAGTGGAATTAAATGTTGTGCGTAAATTATTGTGTTAATCATGAACTTTCACTCTGCAAATGAAACAACGCTTAATTTATTGTATTATATTTTGAATTTTAATTAAATTTTTAGACGTGAATATGTCTTTAAAATTTATTCCAGGAAAAATAACCACAGGACGTGCTCTTCCTTATAAATGTTCTTAGGTTTTCACGTCCACTCAGAATCTTCTGGTTTGTGTCTTCTTGGGTGTTATGCCGTGTTTTAACGATCTTTTTGGCCGACGTTTCGGATTCTATTGCAGGTTCCATCACATGCTGGGTCCACATCAGCCCTGATGATGGATCCTGCATTGGAATCCGAAACGTCAGCCAGAATGGTCGTAAAACACGGCATTTCACCCCAGTAGACACAAACAAGATGGTGCTCTTCCATGTTCCGTGAAATAGAACATCCCATACCAAAAATACATTTTTATTTCGCTCATGCAAAGTATTCAATAATAATTGTATCGATATTGACCTCTTTAATATTGATCTTATCGCATTGAAAATAATGCTATAGATTTTATGTACTTTATTCTAGCACCACTGAACTATTTCACCATAGCATTACACGACTAATGGACTGAAAGTATCATAATTAAATCGACTTTAGCCAATCACTTACCAAATCTAATCATCTTTTTCTACACCTCTACTCTGACTCCCACCTCTTCACCCTTTCTTTCCCAACCCTATTTATTTTTTTAATTCTTACCCTTCAACAGGTCAAGAGGCCCAATTACAGAAGCAACATACATCACAATACACCCAGGCTTGAGTAAATTGCATAGATTTGTTACGACCACACCGGGAATCGAACTCGAAACCCTCGGTGTGATAAGCCAGTGTCATGCCCACTGGGCTACGAGGGCCACTGTTCCCGTGTTATTATCAAAACTCATACGATGTAGGTAGAAATAAATGAAGTCAATGGATTGAAGACAAATGAAAGTTTATTTATATTGCTACCCTCATCGGATAAGCAATGAAACAAAAGGTTGCTATTACGTCACCAGTGGCCCCTTCATCGATATATTATAGCCTAATGAGGCAATCATTGATCCCGAAACACATTGATAATACAATAAATAGTGGTTTTATACAAAGTATTTTCTAAATTAAGACAAATTATAGAAGTGTGACAAATTATAAAACTTTTAAACACGAGAATAAATTCTTATTTAAAAGTGGGTAAGCGTGTAATATAAATGTGTATTAATTATATTATATTGAATACACTCTTAAGTTTGTACATTTACCAAATAAATTTAATAAAAAAAAAGTCTTACAGAGACGAAAATATTAATATGAAAAACAAGTATTTTTATTGGATGGTCCAGGGTTTACGACCCGTGTGAGCTAGTTTAAGTGGTGCGCAATGCAGCGTTCATCAATTCTATCGTAAGAACATTCACACATAAGAAAAAAAAATCTTTATATGTCCCAAACCTGAAAACCTTTCGTTTATTTGAAGAAATTATGCTAGAGACATCTGTGTCAATCACATCAAGAATATACCTACATATAAAATTATTGTTAAAATATTTTCTTTTAATATAAATGTGTAATTATTTTTTCATCATTGTTTATTGATCAGTATCACATAATTTTTAAAATAATTTATTTTTTTGATAGAAGTTACAAATTATATTCACCAAACCCTAATAAACATATCTTTTGACCGCAAAATACGGCCGTAGTTTACCTATAACCTATAAGTTTACCTATAAGTGACCCTTTTGGTTATTAATAATACCACAAAATATCTCGAAAAACCATCCCATAAATAATTTATTAAATTGTTTGATTACATCCATTGGGCACACTTTCTTCCATGAATTTAGTATGTTCATAAATAGTTTTGGTGATAAAAGTAAACAAACGAACATATAAATCTTATATCACATAACCAATAAAATTCTCAGATTTTCATTGCCATCGTATAAAAACATCTAGTTAAAAAAAATATATATTCGTCAAAAGAAAAATACTATTTTTAGTCGAAATCAAAATTAATACCAACATTACTTGAGATAATGGTATTAGTAATATTAAAGTGGTGAACATACAAATGAAAAACTCTGTTAATTTAAGCATTAAATTTTATTTAAAAAAATTCACTAGGCACAGATTATTTAGAAACTGGTGCACTTTTTTGTAATTTACTCGTTTTGCGCCAGTCAGTCGAAAATATTCCACCTGTTAGATTGTCTTCTAGAATATTCGCCCGTCTGGGGAATAATTTAGTCATCCGACTCTTATCGCATCGATTCGCTATCAAAAATTCCACACCTAGGTTCCTAGGTACCTAACTCGCATTGTAGTCTGTGGTGTCACCCATTGTCAAAATGAGAATTGAAGTTTTCATTGACATCGAATAAAAAAATTATTATTTGTCTTGTTTTATGGCAACATTCATCTTCTTAAGCTCGTTTTTATCTAATATGTTTTATGTTTATAAGGTATCACAATAAACCTGGCATAACCAGTAAATAAAAAACGTAAATAAAAAGTCTTGAACAAAACCAAATGCAACAATACAAAGGAGAAGACGAGTCTCATCGATCCGTGGAAGATCCCCGACTATAATATGGTAAAATCTGCACCCAACAGCTCATTTCAAGGATGCTGCGATCGGAACAGATGGCACCGAATCGTTTTGAATGTTCTGTTCGTTCCGGTTCACACCGAATCGGAATGAATGATATCGTATTTATCAGCGATCACAACTTCTTTAACAAAAGAATATTTAGGAGGAGGAAGACATATGCTGGTATTGGTACATAAACTTGATTACTTTGCAATGTGAACACGTCGAATATTCATTACATCATTGTTAAACCCTTGCTCTTTTATTCGAAGGTCCATTAAATTCTTTAACATGGTTTTTCCGTTTGTGTAGTATGAAAAAGTATAGTTAAATAAGTATCCACGTTTTATTTTGCAAGTTCGTTTCTCTTTCTTTCGCGTTCCTCTTCATTAAATAATATCCTCTGGAGTTCTTATTTAATTTATTTTGCTATTTTCTTTATGATGCTTTAGTCTAGTTCCTCCGGGGATTCTTAGAATTCTGCCTTCCCCTTATGCTGTGCTCTGTCATTGCGTGCAAGGAGTTGACCTTCGGAGAAATAAGGCTTGGTTATGTAATTTTCATGAGGGTTTTTGGCATATTACCCATCACTTGTCAGGAAGATTGATAACTGGATCTTCTTTCGGTCGAAGGTTCCATTGTTCCGGATATACCTATAGGCGCCGGAGGCTTACTTTTCATCCACGTACTTTTGCCGCAATGGCTGTGTTGCGTGAATCGGGATTTTTTGGGAATATTCCCTCAGTATTTGTAGCACGTGTCTATCGACATCAATACGCACCACCGAATCCCTTCTAGCATTTTACCCTCTTATTTGGTTCTTAACATTACATCTCTATATTTTTCCTTTGTTTTTCTTGTGTCATATCATCTCTTGAATGATTGTTATTAATAATAAATTCTTTTATATTTATAGTGGATCACTCTAAAGACGCTAATAATTCATTTGACGCTTTTTTTATTACATATTTAGTAGAAATTTGTTTGATTTGTGATAGCGTCTGATATTTGAAAAAGATGAAACATATTATATTTGTAATAATAAATTTTTAACGTGTTATATTCCTAAGAAAGTAGAAAATCTCGTGAAAGTAGAAAGTCGATAATATTAGGTCCTTACATATGAAATTGGCGTTTAGTATGGGAGGAATATAAAGCCGATTTTTTTTTATTATAATATATTTATTTAATCA
Source organism: Agrypnia vestita (assembly GCA_016648135.1). NCBI lineage: Eukaryota > Metazoa > Arthropoda > Insecta > Trichoptera > Phryganeidae > Agrypnia > Agrypnia vestita. The sequence goes on from JADDOH010005527.1 coordinate 68,043, forward strand.
AAGTATGTACCATTGCTATCTATGCACTTTTGCCATCTCATAGGTAGTTCATCGATCCCTTTACTAAAAAAAGCATTCGGACGGGAATCAATAAAATCTTTGAAGGCTGTTTGGACTGCCCCATCGGAGTTGAATTTTTTCCTTTGCAAGAAGTTATCCAAATTTCGAAAAAAATGGTAATCTGTTGGGGCAAGGTCCGGAGAGTACGGTGGATGTCTTAAACATTCCAATTGAAGCTCCTCTAATTTGGTAGCCGTCTGTTGTGCAGTGTGTGGTCTAGCGTTATCATGAAGCAGCAGTGGCCTAAAGCGATTAACCAGCCTCGGTTGTTTAGCAGCTAGCTTTTCCATCATGGTTTGCAGTTGCTGACAATAGACATCTGCCGTAATCGTCTGGCCAAATTTAAGAAAGCTGTAGTGAACGACACCAGCACTAGTCCACCAAACGCTCACAAGTAACTTTTTTGTAGTCAATTTTCGCTTGGGGCATGGTCTGGCTGGTTCGGCAGGGTTCAGCCATTGCGATGAGCGCTTCCGATTATCGTACAGGATCCACTTTTCATCACAGGTAATGATTCGATTTAAAATCCCTTCATTATTGTGCCGGTTGAGTAATGCAACGCAGCAGTCAACGCGCGTTTGTTGATTTGCTTCACTCAATTCGTGAGGTACCCACCTTTCAAGCTTTTTCACCTTACTAATTTGCTTCAAGTGGATTAAAACAGTTTTATCACTAACATCGCAGCCTGCAGCTAACTCGGATGTGGTTTGCGATGGACCCGCTTCCACAATAGCCTTCAATTCTTCATTATCAACTTTGGTCTCCGGCCGTCCACGGGGCTTGTTCTGCAGGTCGAAATTTCCAGAACGAAAACGTTGGAACCAAAAACGCACTGTGTTTTCTTTTGCGGCACCGTCGCCATACGCATCATTAATCCTTCGAGCCGTTTCTGCAGCACTGGTGCCACGGTGAAACTCGTACTCGTAAATAACGCGATATTTCAAGTTTTTCATTTTGTAAACTGAGTGACGCAAAGAAAAAAACAATTGAGGAAAAAACAAATGAATTATAATTTTCAAAACACAAATACATGAGTAAATAGCTGTATAAATTTGGATTTGGAATTCCTAACCAAAGAGAAGATATTTGAGATCAAATTTGCCAGTACGCCAAAACGCCAATTTCATATGTAAGGACCTAATATAATCAAAGTAATATACATCATTTAGTCTATATGGACTGTAAAGGGTATCCAACGCTTACCCAGGACCCTTCTAAAAGCAAAAGCTTCCATATCGGTCCTACTCAATCGTCTCCAGTTTGACATGTTTTTCAACTAACATGCAATATCACGCTACCCCGCGCAGGTCGTATAAACCATTGCGAGGCGATGCAGCCACAATAACAATACCACTCACTGTCCCTGCCTTTGGAAAATATCTTTATTTTTAAAAAAAATATGAAGATACATGTATGTTGTAATAAAATATATAAAAAATACAAAATAAATAAACCAATAAAATAAACATAAAAAATTAAATTACCACAAAATAAAAATACCACAAAGAACAAAAGAAAAACCACAAGGGAATCAAAGTGTTTATGGACTGTGAAAAATATATATAAAATAATAATGGAATATTCAGTAAAGATAAATTGAAGTAAGTGCTGAAAGTGTTAAGGTTTTGAGTCCGTGTACATCAGAAGATAGCCTCTTCTGAGTAATTCTATTCTATTCTAGTATTTCTAAGTTATCCAATCTAAGGCCCCTATTATTTACGTGTAGAATCTCAATGCCTGAATCTCGAGACCTTAGATTAGATAAATAAGATTAGATAACACTTAAGCGAATATAATTAACCACCAGATAAATTTTATGAATAGCCCGTTACTTGACATATTCCCCATTTTGGCGTCCACTTCTCAATTACCCCCACCATTGCCGTAGTCATGCCCCTGGTCAAAAATTGATTTGTTTGCTAAAATAGACAATGGATAGTTATTTTGCGTCCGTCCTGATGAAGATACGGCGGTTATAAAACCGGTAAATGGAGAGTTACTAGTTTAGTAGTTAATACAAAGTTTTTTAATTAAAATTAATAATTATGTCCAACCACAAAAATATAAATACCGAAAATATTGTTCAATTAATTTTATGTTTTTCATCAACTTCTATCTTTCAGTGATGTTTCACATAATGTACTACGTCAGAAATATTGAAAAAAAATGCAAATTTTAAAATGTTATTCCGTAACTCTCAATACTAGGACATTGTTTCTTGAATATTTTCGACCCTAAATTGAGGCGGGAGTTTACCTCTTCATTATTGCTGAAAAGCTTCGTTTCATCCGGGAGTACCACTGGAACTCAATCATCCTTTTTTTGTATTTCTTGGGCACTTACAATGTAACAATTTCTTTTAGACATTATTAAAGAGTTTAAACTCAATCATCCTCATTATCAACCGGTTTCTATCCACAACTGGTGCCCTGTCTATTGCCATTTACATACTAGTAAAATTAAAAATAATTGATTCTGTCGGATCAATTGAGAGGATCAATTAAAAACAAATAATACCAAGCCTTTACCCAAATTATTTCATTAGCGAGACCTAAAAATTATAACCGATTTTAATATCGAAATTTAATCCCGTACTGCGCACACGAATTCCCGGAAAATTACATTAAATAATATTTTCAATGATAAGAAAGATGAAAGGGGTGAAATTACATATATTTATTAGTACCTACGTTTTCAAGATAAGAAGGGTCGTAAAATTAACTAAGCTAAGAGTTTTTGAGTTATTTCAAGAGATTAACGTCTCTGTGTTGCTAAATGAATCCAAATTCCACTCAATCTTACGAAATACTGTAACGAGCCAAATTCCGAAGGGAAGGCGGGATCTTGTTTTACACTCTGGGGGTGAAAATGAGATGTTAGAGTGGAGTGCCACATTTATCCTAGACTACAACGCTTTAGTGTCTCCATTCTTCAAGAACTTCATACTGAAAAAAGGCTCTCCACAACATGGAAGATGTTGACGCATATCATATGTTAGATCCTGGTTTGATATGCACATCGAACGTTCATTGATACCCTTTCATTATTATTATAATCTCTCATTATCCACCCTCCTTTCCCATCTGGCCCTATCGAGTCTGGCGCCGTCAACACAGTGTGGTTGTACAGGGTCGAAGAAGTTGCGAGAAAATTATGATTTTTTTATATACGTCGCTATTGAAGCTGTCACTAAGGCCAAATCGAAGTGCGCCATTCCTGGATCCACCTCAATTTCGAAGAAGTCTCCTCCACGAGTGTAGAAGTCGCGGCTGTGTATAAAGACATCCAACTGCACCAGGAATAGATAGGCCATGTTCAGTCCTTTGTTTCTAATCATTCCACCATTTCTTCCAGTTCGAGTTGCGTCTCAATACCAAACGTAGAACCAGTGAATATAGTCCATCGACGGGATATCCCATAGAAGAAAAGCATTCTAAGCGTGAAATTATTCAGCTGAGATTTATATATTTGTGCATATTAATGTCATATTCCCTTAAATTTTCATAAAAACCATGAAAGAAATTGGTGCGTGTACTAATGTATGCACGTTAGTGGTAAAAATTATTTGGCTCACAGAATTTATTTGGCACTCAGTGTATTCATCTGCCAAAATGCCAAATTAATAGCTTAGTGTGGAACTCTTAAATGAACTGAGCGATCATGTCGATGTATTTAATCATAACATTGAAAGCATCAAGCAACAGATCGCCTCCATCTCCAACAGATCACTCCAAGATATATTCGCATTGTAAATGGAGCAAAAAAAAAACTTGTATTTCTATTTTATGTTTATTCTTTTTTTATTATTTTTTCATTCTATTTTTCCGTGAATCGATTTTTTATTTGTATTAGGTACTTATACTGGCTTTTAAGCCGTGAAATGCTTAAATAAATAAATAAATGTATGTTTTGAGCGTGCATAAAACAACGGTACTCCCCATCTCCCAAGCCCATATTTAAAATTATCAAAATTAAATCTGTAACACGCATAACGCCGGGTAGTGAGAGCTACGCATTTTTTTGCATTACTTAGAATTCTAGAAGTGAGTGCGCCACACGTCGTCACTGGGCTGTTTCGTTTTTCCTTTCGAAAAATATTTTTACGATTGATTTAAAGGGGATAATATTTTTGTTCACCAATATACTACATTATTATTCGTCCATGGTACGGACGAGCCAAGGCGTGTATCAGCTGGCATGTGTGCCCTGAATATTGAACATTAGCATTTTTTTTATCACACCGAGTCGTCAAATGCTATACAAGTTCAACGTAGTATCCCAAAGGTTCAACATGAGTATCTCAGTAAAAATAATACAGAGCTTAACAATATTAACCAAGGAAATGCACACTGGTTATTGATGACAAACTAGTGGAACACGTTGTGCTATTAAAAAATCTAGATGTGGAGACCTCGAGCAACAGTGATATGTATTCCGAAGTTAAATAGCAGTCCAATGCAGCCTCCGCAACCTGGATGTTTTCGCAATATTATTTGGAGCAATGAACACGTGCGGACGCATGTGTTTATTACTCTTTCTATACAGAAAGCAAACTAAGAATTTATTTATTTATTAATACAGTATTTTTACACTACAAGAAAGTTACAAGGATTTTTATATTACCTTACATGAAACACGTTTTAAAGTCAATAATCAAAAAATAAATAATATACAAAAACATATTTAACAGAAATGAATAATATATATAAATAATGATTAGTACAAAAGCAACGTAATGAATAATAAAGTAAATTAAAGGTTTTTACCAATATATAAGATAAACAAGATAAAACAAATCAAAACCAGAAAAAATTGTTTCCAAGTCAATACCTGCATGTTAACGGCGAAATTAGTGCACAGTTATTCCTGTGGGTCCCGGTCCCTGTACAGAAATTTAATAAATATTTTTTTTTAATCAGCTGTTACTTTGTGGTTATTTATTTATCTTTTTATGTCACACGGCAGGTTAACAAATAAACAATTTCCAAAAAAAATATAACTGCCCTATTGTTATTTTATTTAGTCTTTTGTTAAACCTGAAGAAGAAACCAAAATTCCAAAAGCAGTTGGTGTTGCCAAAAGTATAGTCGCTTAAGCGAAGTGAATTAATTTTTCAGACATTATTAAAGAGTTTAAATTTACAATGTACAATTTAAATACAATGTACAATTTATATATAAATATAAATTATATTATATAATATTATATAAATTTAAACTCTTTAAAAATGTCTGTAAGAAATTGTTACATTGTAAGTGCCCAAGAAATACAAAAAAAAAATTCATTTAAAAAATATGTATTTTTAAATTTATTTACATAAAATATGTATATAATAGTGTAAGTCCATCCCCAAGCACAAGAGTTAGTCAATTTATGGAGATGTATAGTGATAATATTTGTGTATCTTTTTTGTTAAAATAAGCAATTAAAAAACTAATAAAACTGTTATGTAATAAATAAATAAAACTTTTAAAAAAATAGCGGACAGTAATGCGCCAACGTCGTGTTCAGTATTTTCAATGTGAGAAGGTTCATTTCGAGCCATGATTTCATCTTTAGAAGTCCAATACCATCACTTCCGTAGACTTCATCCTAGACCCACTGAATGCCCGCATGACAGTGTGAACGAGATGAAACCTCACAAATTATAAAATGTGACTTGACAAAGTAACCGCAACCTTAATCAGGTGGCGCAACGCTTCCATTTTGAAGTGCTGAAAACTCCAAAAGGCCTCCATTAAGGGTAGAGGGCTCGGGAAAGGGAGGCTCTATTATTTCATTTTATCGCACCCCTGGGAGAGTGGCCCCCGCCCCCCGGCCTAATACGGAACTTGGTGAGGCGAAAAATCATAAATTACCTACGCGTGCTTTTTGATTAATATTAAATATAAAACGCCACCTCTGAGAGCTAATAGTGAAGTATCCAAATTGTTTGTGTATTCATTTTAATACACGATCGAGTCCAGATATATAAACATCTTTATGGGTGAATAAATTGCTGATATCAGCTGAATTTGATGAGCCAAATATTATTTTGTGCTATAACTCAACACGTTGTAATCCTTGGGGAAGGCAAAAAGGGTAAAATACTATACGCTCTACCCTTAAGGCTATATTTTTTATTATTTCTGTATCCATTAATTATTTAAATTCTTTATTTTCCTTCGTTATACCTACTCTTGGCTTAGCAGTCGTGGTTGTTGATTTGTTGCCACAGGCAAAAAATATATTTTTCCAATCTCTAGCATTCCAGATGGCTTCGTAAGTTAGGTTAGGTTAGGTTGCTGATTTTAGTAGATCCATATCTTATAGTGCTCTCAAATTTCATATTCTTACATTTGGTTATGTTCAAATATTCTTCTTCTTTTTCAGCTTGATATTGGTATCGATTAATCATACCAGGTTTATCGTGGTACCTTGATAACATAGTAACTTAGACTAGCAAACAGATACGAGCAACTGGACGTCTTTGCCAATAACTGTATATTATTCAAACATATATTAATAGGTGTATTGAACGATTGCAAGTATTTGTAGAATTGGACTTAAATAATTGATTTGTATTTGTATGTATATTTTTTATTTTAATATGACTTTCAAAGCTTGCGCTTCTTTTCACTCTAAATAATTACTTTTTTTGTTTTTATATTTCTATTATATTATGTTTTCTTATGCTTCTGATTTTTATATACTTGCTTTTTACTTTATATTATATTTATCTTTATATATTTGTAACTGTACTTTTAGTATTTTCTTTCCTCTCTATGTCATTATTATGTTTACATGTTATTTTTTTTCTTTAAACAATATATTCTGTTAATGTACACTTTACCTATCTATCGTAAAAGCCCTATGGTGCGTTAGTAAATAAATAAATAAAAATAAATAAATATTTTAGAGGTGCTTGATAAGGTAAATATTGCCAAAAAACACTATGGGTCCTCATCGTTTAATCACCTGTTTCTTTTTCTTGTACCTTATCCGTTGAACAGATGTTGGTTTTCATGTTGGCTATCATCACTTTACTTGCTGCGGCCCGAAATAAACCCTACAATATACTGCCGAAGTCAAATCACTATCTTATGTTTTTAGGTCTTCTTTTCTTCCAAGGCCCCGACTTATTTCCCTGAATTATGAGATTCAAGATCTCGTATTTCTTAGAATGTCTCGTCAGATGTCCGAGATATTAAATTTTCGAATTTTATTGTAATAATCACTTATTTTTCCTTATCCATCCGAACTATAACATCTTTTATAGTAACTGTCCATCCAGCTTATTTTGAATAGGTATTCTTCTTTAGATCCACATGTTTTATTCTTCAAATCATCTTATCAATTCTTGGATAAGCATCCACGTTTCCGCTCCGCAAAATCGTTTAATCAGTGGTAGTTATTTATCACATGTTTTCTTCCACTAAAGCCTTCGATTCGCCGTTTTAAACCGTAACAACACGATCTCAACCCTGTACATCTTTAATACTTAACGTTTCCAAGAACCAATGTCACACTATTCGTTCAGAAGTGGGACTTTCAACTCATGCAAAATTAAAATTGCGTTGTATCAAGGTGCATAATTTCCAATAAATTAATGTAACAAAATATACATTACACTTCCAAATGTTTTGATTCCATTTACTATAGAGATATATCATCGATAAAATCGCTATTACCTCCATTCATAATGTTCGCTTGCGTCAAAAACTTAATGATTGTACTTTGTTGACCTTGAAATTCACGCTCTCTATATTTGGGCGCGTAATTTATGCTATTTAACTGCTTTGCACAACATTTAATATTATTATTATTATAAAAAGTGTATTTTTCAATTTATTTTTCCCCAACGGTCATAAAATATGATCGTTTTACCGTTAATGTTACAGAAATTGAATTTATGAAATAATATATCTATATAGTTACCTACGCAAATTAATTATAGAACAGATTTTATATCAAACAAACACCAATATATAAATATTCCCTTGTGAAGAACGTTCGAAATAGTTGAATATTTAAATTGGCAATTATTTTCGCAACAACGTAATAAATTTGAAATATCAATAATCATTATTCGCAGTTTCCAGTAATTAGAATTGTTTATTTAACAATTCATATTAATTACATATCGTGATATTTTAAAAGGAATTAATTTACAATAAACCATATGTCTTTAATTTCGGCGCGTGGGATAGCAACTAATTTCAAAGCCGATGAAATGAGTTGGACGTAAACATTAAAAATTTATGTATATGAGTGAGGAAATTTTTTTAATGCAATCTTGAGATAAAATGATTGAATATAGATTCACCAATTAATTTATATGGGCTTAGAGAGTTCATAAAAATTAGAAAAGAGGTAGGTAAGAGTTTGGATCAGTAGCTTGGGAAAAGGATTGAATGAAAGTTTTATAGAGCGGTTAGTGGGTAGAAGGAAGAAGAAACACTCCCTTACTTTGTTTCTTCATCTTTCTTAATCGACACAGCACCATGGTTGTTCCTCCTTTATCACTTCTTATATTCCTTATCCGAATGATATTTATAAAATCATCTACACGTATACGTGTAGATAATAAGCATACAATATAGAGTATAGTGTACACTGCAGATAATAATATATTGATAGAAAGGAACAAGAATAATATAGTTATTTCCCCAGCCACAAGTAAAATGAACACCCTTAAATAAGAACACATGTAATTAAGATAAACTATAAAAGCCTCACAGAGACGAAAATGATATTAAAAAAGTATCTAGAAGTCTTTTATATGATGGTCCAGATCTTACAACCTATATGAACTGGCTTAAGTGATTACTCTACACAATGTAAAGTTCACACATTCCATCATAAGAACATCCACACATTACCAAAGTTGTATATATGTTTCAAATTGTATTTGAAAGGACTATATTAGAGGCATTTGTAGTTCATCTTATGATGTTGATATCGTAGCTGGTAATGACACCTCTATATTTTTATCTTAATTGAGTAATAATTTTGCAGTGGACAAATCCAGTAAACGTATTTTCAAAACAAACGTACATATAAATATATTGTTGGGCACATATATTCTTGAAAAACACAAAAAGATGAAAAAGTATAGAATTTTCTCTATGAAACTGTTTCTCCTCTCTGGACAGCCAATTAAATTTACATAGGCATTGTATGATACATGCGCATGCATGGTACACTCGTGTTTATCTAATTTTGTTCCCGGCGGAATATTTTGTATTAAATTTTCTATTTTCACCAGAACTTTCACCTAACTCATGTTTTTGTATACGATAAATGTTATTATCGCTCTCTGTAAAATCTGTTGTTTGAAAATTAAATTCATGTAACAGACTATCCATATACACATCATGTGTTTAATAATAATTTAATTTGATATCAAAGTAGTATCCGCTAATTTACTCTACAAATCTGTGGTGCGTCGAGGCCCGCTGTGGTTTCACGCCGCTCGCATCAACCAAACTACCTCGATGGAGTTCGATGCGGGCCGCATCAAGCGACAAATCAGAAGCCTAATTCGACCGCCAAGATACCGGCTGCACACCAGAACAAGCCCCATTCTCTCTTCGAACACCGTCTGATCCACGTGCTTTAACTATTGTACTCCGCGAACCAATTATCTTGCTCTTCAAAAAAGGACTTGCAGGACTGGAGGGGATGAGGCACGGCTCCGCACGGAACAGTGACCTCATCAAGAATGAGAGAAAACTCGCACTCTTTTGAGTTCGCCAGGACGTGGGTTTCGCGTTGGGAGCTGCTTCGTTGGTAGTTTCTCCGTAGACCGTGGAGCCGTGGTGCTCGGACTTGAACTCCGCCTTTAAGTGTGATCCTTGTCTTGTCCTTCTCTATTAGGGAGTGTGTCCTTTCCCCAAACATCCCCTCACTGTTTTCTTTCCCACCCGAATTCTATATTTACTCTTTTACCACGATCTATTGTTATATTTTAAATGAATTTTCTACTTCTATGTTTGCTTTATGTTATTTTACTGATTTATTTTTCCTGTATTTTATGCTTTTCTTTGATAATTTACTATAAAGTGTGTTATGTGAAGGAGGTACAGTGAATGGACTATTGCAGGTCTCTCCGGGTCTCAGTTGCCCTTTACACGACGTGACACGGAGATGGCCTTTAGAGTAAAAAATTGTCAACCTGGCGACATATGAGTAGGACTAAAATGGAAGCTTTCACTCATAAAATGGTCCTGGGAATACGGTGGGTGTCCATTCAGTGCTCTTCAATAAATCGACTTTTAATAATCTTGAGCATTTCTGGTCAACCTGTACCTCTCCACTTATCCTCTCGTTTTTATTTATTTCTTAATCACAATATAGTATGCAATTTGGGTTGTATTACGCCTGTCTCACTAGAAGAATCTATGTTGAGACAGGCATTAATCGCGTAATATGCATTTACTCACTGCACCGCATTCATTTACATTAGAATACCTTCAGCTACCCCCAGAAATGTGCCCGAAGTTTATGTTTCTTACACATGGCCATAATCTTCCCATATACACGAACACACACCTTCACATTCATCTATCAACACGAATTACATCTGTTACACTGTCTTCTTAACTTAACTGGTAATAAAATCAGCAATTTCTGAAAATGTGGCAGTGAATAAAAGTGGACAGAGAAAATAGAGAAACACTTGGCGTCTGGCAGTCTTTTGTTATTGACTCGATTCTGGGTTTTCTATTGGAAGTTTGAACACGAAATTTCTCTAGATATTTAAGATTACCACTTACTAGTTTCTCCCGGCGATCTGCCGTAATGTCTATCTTTAGTTTCTGCTTTTGGTGTTCTGCTGGCCGGCTGTAAACTCTTATAACTTGTAATCATAATATGTCCATGCATCAAATACATCAGATAAAATTAGTGACTGCGGCGTTATTAGTTATATTCTTCTTATTTTCATGCCTTATCCGTTCACAGACGAGGGCTGTCAGGTTGGCTATGGGAACTTTATTTACTGTGTCCCGGGGCAGCTCTATAGTAGACTGCAAAAACCACTGTTTCAGGTTTCTCTACCATGATGTTCTCGCCCCGCCTTCCGGCAATCTTTCCCTGCATCACGAGCTGCAAGATCTCGTACTTCTCTGGACGTCCTATCACATGTCCAAAATATTGAAGTTTTTGAATTTTTATTGTTTTAATTACTTATTTTCTTTATTCATTCGAACCATTACATCTTCATTTATAGCTCTGTCCATCCAGCTTATTTTGAGTATTCATGTGTAGATCCACACATCTTGAATACCTCAAGTCACCATATCAATTCTTTGGCAAGCGTAAGCACTAAAATATTTGTCTACAAAACCCTCATCAAACCAAAAATGGACAAACAAGCGAACAGTAAACGTTTTTAAAAGGAAAATTTTGAGACATATCTCTGGAACGATTCTAGATAATGGACTACAGCTTAGGTACTACAACAATGGGCTCTAAGATCTGTTTAAGCAATTAAGCGTCACAAAATATATAAAATATGATATAATATATAATATAATATATGAAAATATATAAAATATGGTGAATAAAGAAAATATATGTGGTGTATATCAAGTCGTGTATTATTAATTATTAAATATATAAAATTTGGAAACTGAGTGGTTGAGTTATGTGCAAAGAATGATTGAACGACCAATACCGAAGTCCTGAGTACAAGGTCAATAACTCAAAAGAACTTTGGTAGGCCAAAACCAAAATGGAGTGATAACATCTCCAAAAAAACATCTGCATCAGATCCAAAATTGAAAATAGCTATAGCAAGACCAAGATCAGTGAAGGAAGACTCTTGAGGAGGCCAAGACTAACTAGGAGATGCACAACCAAGAGTAGCGATGATGATAAATTTATTTCGAAAACTTTATTCTATGCAAGGATTGTATGATGCGTGTGTCTCAGGCCCGTAATACGTTATTTTTGGTTTATCTCTTGAATTCAAATGATCATTCGTTCAGAATAAAGAAATATCATTTTTATTACTACCCCATACAATTTAGGCGGGTGTATATCCACTATCCGAATTGTCTTCCCCTAAGCCCCGTCGTAAAAGTGCTGACGGCTGGAACAATGGGGCTCTGCAGCCCATCGCCGTAGATTATTATTAAACATTGGGAATCCATAGAACCGAATGTAGCTTTTTACGAGCACATCAAAGCCACATTCATCCCCATACAGCCCAACCCATGTAAGGGCTGTTTGTTAACCCTCCACTGGTACGCATGAACTGGTTTGAACAAATCACTTCAATATTTTTTCGTGTATGTTGTGTTCAGTAAGCACTCCACTACTAACTGATTTTTCAGTAAATTTAGCTTACCTAATTGCTGAATGTTGATATTTACTGCAATACCGGTGATTTAGAAAAATTATTTGTCACTTTCAAATGTATTATGCATTAATATTGATTTTATGACAAGCTGTAGCCCGTCAAAAATGACAAGTAGTAGCAGTAGACAAAAAAGGTACTTTTACGTGTCCGTTCCTTTGGAATACGTTTTTATTTATTTATATAAAAAAGAAAAGAAAAATTTACTACAAAGAAAAAAAAATTTTTTTTTTTACGTTTTTTAAGAAAATAGTGAAAAAAATACTATAAAGAACTTTTTTTACTTTAAAGAAATTACGGGCGTTACACGAAGTTACAGGGACAGACAAACAGATGGACGGATGGACGGACGGACAGTAATTGGGATAATATTTACAGAAAGCGATAACGTGTTTTTTTATGCAATTTTTTTTCTCAGATTTAGCAACTTGACGCAAAAATTGATGCATATGTTTACTTATGTACATTTCAATTTCTATATTAACTAGCTATTTATTGCCCGTCAAAAATGACGTACTTTTGTATTAAATCTCGGCGGCCAGTTAAGGCTGTGAGAACTGCGCTATCCTTGTAGAGTGACGTAGCGTCTTGAAAAGGTTAGTGATGAACATTATTAAATAGACGGTTATGCTTTTTTTGCTTCTAATTTCTCATTATTTTATTATACTTCATAATTATTTGAGCTATCTGATAGCGTTAATGATGGAGATTTTTAACTAGATAATAATATGTGTATACCAATGACATGCGATATAGATATTGATGCAGTTATTAGTTTTAATTTATATTCTTTGAACTGGAATTATTAAAAAGTATTTTATTAAATATCTAATTCAGAGTATTTTATTTAAAAAGCATTTGGGTAATGTTTTCATTTTATTTTTAATCAAAAATTTTAAAATCATAACTAGGTAATTTAGAAAACGAAATATTTTTTTCATTTTATTTACTAATGAGATCAGCTATCATATTAATTTTGAAAAAGTGATGAGATCAGCTATTGGATTTAAGTTACAGTTATGGATGGACAGTTGATGCAAATTATTATGATTGGGTATGATAAATATTATATGAGGAATAAATGTAAAATATTTATATACACCTGACTTAAAAGTCGCAAAATTCCGCATGTGCACCAAGTGTTGGTGAAACGTGAAAACGTTTCAGTTTAAGTGCCGTGTGGGAAAGATTATTTTTTTTTATTTTTTGTTTTATATCATAATATTTATAATTACTTTCCCCCATCTCCTTATGGATATGAGGGAACGTTCTCCAAAAGCATCTCTCGCTTATGTAGAACTTTCATGGTGTAATTTTTTGTCACCGAATTACAACACCATAAGAGTTTCATGAAGTAAAAAATTAAAAGAATTTGAAAATGTTCAAAAATATAAATTGAATTATATTGTCACGAGACGGTAGAATCTGAAGGAATTACGCACTGTCGAAATCTCGCGATCGGTCCATCAAATCAAAAAAAAAAAAGCGAGGACACCATGTTGCGCAGTAACAGGGTGTGTCAGAATTGACCGCGGCCTATCACGTTTGATAATAATGCTGACATTATAGTGCTCTTTTTATCGTAACTTGATATAATACCGTTGTAAAAAGTTAACTCAATTCATCATAATTTTTGCAGGGTCGAGTTTGTGCCAAAAAATGTTTGAATCCGGACGTGTTTTCGATTTTAATATCAAGATAAATATTCGATCAGCATTAAGATAACTGAATCACAATTAACACAGTCATCATCTCGTCTCACGTCTTGAGAAATTGAATGCCATATTCAGAAAGCAGATGGAGATAATAGAACGAGTGACTTATCGTTCCGTGAAAGCTCTCTACTCATGGTCCCACCGCAATCAGATCTCAAACCTCCCAGAATGAATTGGAATCATGGACCTCCTACAGCCTTCTATCACCTCGTTGTGGATTTTGATTGGTATCCGAATCGGAAAAATGATCATGCGGTTATGGAGCCTGGAATATGTACTCCAATCCACCTTATAGAACTTACGGGAATTTTCTAGAACCTTCTCGTTCCAGAACTTTCAAGAGCAGGTTTTCCCGAATACTTCTAGACTCAGCGACACAGTCGGCGCACCTATTTTGAAATAATCTGAGGCATTTGCGGCCTTCCCATAACAAAACTGTGTGCTATAAAGCACATTTTCGTCACCCACTCCCAACCACGTAAAGCCACGCCCACCAAACTCGCATATTTTTGATTTGACACCAAGGGCTATCCACCACCATAACCACCGGTGGGTGGTTGTGGCTGGTTGTGGAGAAAACTTGGCGGGTAGGAAAACACGGGTTTCTTTATATATATATATGGATTATTGAGTGAAGCAGAATAAATAAAAAACATTTTGCGGAATAAGGTTGTTATTGAAATTTTCAATTTTCATTTTTACCCTAATTCACCATGTTTTCACTCCCTCTCTTTTAACTCGTAGCGTCGATAAAAATGATCTAACAAATTTTCGTTTAAAATTTTTTAACAATTATATTTAGTATAATTTTGGTTTTTTAGATATTTTAACTATTTATTTATTGTTTAATTTTCGAACCCGACGCGTAAAGTAGGCGCGAAACCTGTTTCAATGAGAAAGGGAGTATAACAAAAATGAGGTTTTTATGGGTTAGTTTTTTTTACAAAAGATTCCAATTTAATTGACTTTTTTCCTATTTATATTTTAAACACTTAAGAATTTTATGTTTATTACATTTAAAATATTTAAATAAATAATTTGTAACTGGTTTAATTTTTTTTTAATTTCTCGGAAGGAGAATAATTTTGAATACAACGTTATTCCGGGCAAAGGCTCAATTTAAGAATGCTCTAATCATATTCGTGTCCAGTGATTTTGTGTAGTAAATAGAAGTTTAAATGGTTTTAAATATATAATTTTCCTCCAACAGCCACAAACTCGTGACGACATTTTGAAAATATACATTTGGTAGACGTGTGATTACGAAATACGTTACAAGAATCACGCATTGAGGGTTAAGTTGGCACAAGAAGCACATTTAACAATGTACCCAAATTTTACAAATAACCCTCGGTAACCACCCACGCACAAGAAAAATCGTCTCAAGTATTTTTTTCGTATACTTTTAGTCACACAATTGAAGTGAGAATTTTCAAAAAATTTCTACATCAAAGAGTTCTGAGAAATTTAATATTAATTAATTCACTTGTTTTCGTAGCATTGAAAATATTTTTATATTTACGACGCCTGCTTTATTATTCATATTTCTGTGATTAATAAAAAAATATTTGTTATATTTAATAAATTAGTAGCACTGTTACGATTTTTTTTTATTTTCTTTAAAGACATCGTAGCTTTGAGCTATTATTATAAATATATATTAATATAAAATATTTGAAAGCAAAAATTAAGTGCGTTAGAACTTATTTTTCTCTTATTTTTTCTTTTAATTTAGCCTACAAAGGAAAAATTTATGAAAAATATTGATTTAAAAAGAATATTCTATTTAAAAAAAAAAATATTTTCCAACATTACTAATTTTATATCAATAAATGTTACATCATAGTAGCAAAAGTTGTCTTTATTGCCAGTAATTTAAACTAAAATTTATTATTTAACGTTAAAACTGACTAAATTTCAGTAAAAAATAATGAGTAACAATCTTATCATCTCTAAATACTGTCAGAAATATACATAAATATGTATGTTTCCTCATCTTCTTTCATTTTCACTTCGATCACCGAGATCTCCAAGCCTATTTTACACTGTTTTCTATAATAAAAATCTACGCATTGTATTATAAATGATTAATGATTATATATTGTCAAGAGCGTCTAAAAACAATAAGTACTACACATAATTAAAGGCTTTTGAATATTAGAATACTATAGAAGATCTGAGAAAGAACATTTTATATAATCAATAATAATTTATTTATCAATGAGATCTAAAACATCGGCCACAAATATGGTACAGATGCGGCAGAATATCCCTAAAAATTAAAACCAGAATAATCCATCAATTATTTTGTCGCGAGACATGGTTGCGGGAGGTAAATTAAACGCTCAAATAATTTAAACATTAACTGATTACGCAAAGTTACTAGACACAAATTTAGTCGGAGCACTGTTCTTAAATTTACACTAACTAAATGTTTCTAAAATATTTCATACACTATTATCCAATATTCTCTAGTCACTCGTCTAAAAACACTTTTGATTACGCTGTTTCAATTGCTTCGATCTTTTTCTCGAATATTCTGTTCAATTTCGTAGGTCATCTCATTTCTAGTCATAAATTCAGGAGCGATAGATATGAGCGTAATAATCGGGGAAATCGTTACTGATAGTGGCGAAATAAATAAGTGCGACCACGTGCGAATAGTATATGAGTTAATTGAATATTCTTTGAGCGATAAATCAAGTGCTCATAATATGCGAGTGATATATTGCAAAATAAAATAATTTAAAGAATACCGTTAAGTTTTATTCATGTTAAGTGACTCTGTCCGTTTAATAATTAATAAATCGCTAATTAATTTCCAGTGTTTTCATTTGTTTCCCACAGGCACGACCCGTGACAATACAAAACAAATGAATACGCTAGAATTCCCACGATATACTTATTATAAAATATATCATTCTATTGACGAGAAAAATTTAATATTGTATTATTGCCTCAATGCGGTTATCAACTCGAATAAAATAAATATATATTTTGTAGCAACATATCATGGATAACCCGAGTCGTTATGGGATTTTGAGTTTCTGGAATATTCCTGTAAAGGCTTAACCCAAATAAGGAATTCCACTATAGTTCTAAATTTGATTTGACAGCTTGAATATCATTGAAATTGGTCTGCTACGGGAAAAATCATTTTGAAGGCGGCTGGGACCGTCGCAAATGTGTGGTCAGATAGATTAGATTGGGTTTATTTTATTATTTGATATCGCAATCACTTCGTGGTAGGAACAACCTCTGAAATAGTCTTTCAATAAGTATAAGTTAAATCATGAAAATCAGCATAAGTTATATATTTTACTGGCGTATTACAGTAATAAAAACGTTACTCCAAATTCAAAGTCAAAAATAGTCAATTAAAAAAAAAATGATGTTAACGATATTTCATGCGGAGTTTGCAATAATAAATACATTAGTTAAACTAGAAATCTATACATTAGACTTACAGAGAGAGAACAAAAAAGACGAGGATAGGTATAATAGAGTTAGTCCACAATAGATTCCTGTTTAAAATATGAGTCGAAGTATTATAATCACTCAAGGACCATATATTAGGGTTATTAATGCCTTTTTAATGGTCTGTTTGTTAAAAAATAAAAATGAAATAAAATAAAATGTTATCATGACCATAGTTATGGAGTTATGCGACGACAAAATTCGTTTTTTTTTACGATATTATTGACTTATTTTTGTATATAGATTGGATCATCATTATAATAACTTATATCGTTAACGAAAAATTCACTTTTTTTATTTTTTTATTTATTTAAAAAGTAATGGAAACCTAAGAGGTTTATGGGTAACATTTTTACATGATTCAATATAAGAAAATATAATAATATAATTTATATACAAAGGCATTT
Source organism: Agrypnia vestita (assembly GCA_016648135.1). Lineage (NCBI taxonomy): Eukaryota > Metazoa > Arthropoda > Insecta > Trichoptera > Phryganeidae > Agrypnia > Agrypnia vestita. Next base: position 86,045 of record JADDOH010005527.1, read on the forward strand.
TATAATAGTTGGCCGAGTTTTAATATTTTTGTCACATCTGTTTTGAATTTGTCAGTGGTCAGTTGTTTGGTCTGTTGTGTAGGTCATTGTACAGTTTTAGTCCGTTGCAAATTAGTCGGGATTGTCCTGTTTTTGTTTTGGCGTGTGTTGTGTGATAGTTTTGAGTCATTCTAGTGTTGTGTTGGTGTTTTTCGTGTATTTTGTCTAATTTTATGTCTTCATCTTGTACTTCGCCAATTGCTAGTTTGTGAATGATTTTAAGTGTTTCGATTTTTGTAATGCTTTCGACACAAATTTAAATACAAGTTAATTAAATAAAATGATAAAAACTTTATAACTTGTACGAACTTAATAATTTTAAAGGGAGTGAATTTTATGTAATTGATGTAAGTTACTGTAATGATAGTTTGACGTTAAAAATAAGTCAGAAATATTTTTAAAAAATGCAAATGATATTGCATTAATCCATAACTATTGGATAACATAACTACATATTTTCGACTCATAATCAAGGCAAAAATCCTTGTATTGTATTGTGGACTAGTTTTATTACACCCTGTGTATCACAATATTCTTTCAGATAAATGTTTATATTATATTCTTAAATTATCCATTGAGAACCATACAAATTCTTATAATTCCTAATTCATGGGAAATAAATATTTCAAGCGAATATTATATATAAATTTATATTTCTGTGACGTTATAAACCTATATTAATAAAATTAAAGATGTAATGCTCTTTTATGATATTTAGTTGGCCAAATAGAATCACCCCAAATTACTATAAACAATCATCATTAGGGTCCCGACCCGTTTCAGCAGAAGTAATGTCCTATTTCACTTAAGTAAGCCCAATATTAACATTGGATTAAATAAACCTTCTAACAGAGCCTATAAAAGTTTCTCTATGAATTTCAATTCTGCTGAGCTTCTTATCGTGTCTCCAATTTCAAATAAAAAAAAATTATAGTAGTATAATAAAATATTACTCTTTAATTATATATAACTTTCCGATGAATTCTTACAATTTTCTATCATGTTTTTATTACGTTTCACTTGTACTTTAGCTAGAAATATTGTTATCAAGATTTGACTCACTTCCAAACCAAAATCACCCTAAAATTGTGCAGCAAAACATATTTTCGGATGGCATTACAAAAATTGTTTATTTATTTTGCAAAGTCAGTATTTAAAATATATCCAATTTTTATCATGTTGGTGATATCTGTCAGTTTATATTGTTTTTGTGGCATTTTTAAGTGCCAAGTAACATTTCCAATGCCAAGCGAAATTTATAAATTTAAAAGTGGCATATTAGATATGATCCTATCGACTGCGTTGCGATATTCTTCTCCTACAGTCAGGAATTCTGGGATCAACAATGAAATGCCAGAATTTTCTTCTTTCCTTATTTCACTATGCACAGGTTACAATAATATTTAAATATTGATTGTATTATTTGTAATTGTTATTGTTATTGTATTATGTATAACTGTATTGTTGTTTTTTACATATTTTGGAAAAACCTTCGTCATCGTCAGGGTGTGTAATGAACAGAATCAGCAACGGTGGACAATCTTGTCTCAATCATATTTCGACATCGAAGTTCTCGGATATTAGCCATTTATTCGTATCAGCTCTCACCTCATACAAAGATTGAATTGCTCTGAGAAAGTCTCTCTCTATTCCGTATTTGTTTAGCACTTTCCACAAAATCTTGAAAAAACATTATTTGAATACCTGAATTATATTAAGTGTCCCAAAATAACCAAACTGAGATATAGGTTTTTAATGTATAAAGTCACTTATTCATAAGAAACATATTTATTATTTTTTGATATAAAAATATGAGGCCTTAAAGAAATATTTATTAAAGATAACCTACAAATAAAACATGTTATATGAGGTATATAAAAATTAGTTTGGAATTGACAGAAGGCTCTATAAGTGCCTCGACTGATTTCATATAAAGGTCAAAGTGCCTTTCAAGAAGTTTCTAAAAAGTACTACATCTGATACGAGATAAAAAATATAGGGATGGGACACATTATTTTCAATTCGGCAACATAATAATTTTTCAGGATAATAACTGTTCATTTAGAACAGTTCTTTTTACTATTTAAATATTCTTGGTAACATTCTTGTAATGGAATACGAACAGAAGTGCTGTCATCTTTGAGTGTAATTGGCTTCTAAATCTAAAGGAATTGTCAAGATAGAAGCAGTATTTTAATTAATTGCTTTTTCAAAACGAGAAAACGATTTAGTGCTGAATTTTTTTTTTTTTTTTAAATAGAGATGCGAACACGGAATATGTATCACATCAATATTCTTACTATTTTCAAACTAAGCTAAATGCTTGTGCTATGAAAAAAGGACTGACTTGCTGGTCTAGAGTGAGGTTCGAACCCGCGACCTTTGGATCACGAGGCGAGAGTCCTAACCACAGGACCAACAAGCTACTTATTTACTAAATTAAAATATATATATACTTTGTTTACACCACTTATTTATCATATGTATAAAAATAGTGCAATAATTTGTAAAAATAAAGTATATTTTATTAATTATATTTCGATGAATGAGTTATCTTGATAAGTGGAGCGATCTATGGACAAATACTATCTTTAAGAATCTAGAAGCAATAAACAGACTTCTAATGCCATTAATGGAACATAATGACTAAAATATGTTCTTCTTCTTTTTTTTATACTGGCTGAAGGTCACTAGGGCCTGTTAGTGCAGAATATACCGCCTTTCGTGATCTGAACCGTGTTTCCATCTTTCGGGGTATCTTTCAGGCCTCTTTCTATGATTTTCGTGCAAGGCAAGGTATAGAGTAATCTTTGGGAGTCTATTTTTCCCACATAGTCTCTCAATACCTTTTTCTGTGTCTGCCCCATCTCACAACATATTGAATATCACTGTTCTGATCGTCGCGATTCTCATTCTGTGGTGTAGTCTTGCCTTTAGTTTTATTAAGGGTTTTCATCTCTGTGGTTCAAAGAAGAATGCGAACTGTGTTAGCTCTTGTTTCGATGCTATGGATCATCATCGATTGGACACAGGTTTTTTGATCCTGACTTTAATCTTCAATTGCATGCCTTTGTTTATTCAAATTATTTGTGATGTTCTCGATCTAAGCTTTAGGATGATAACTTAAAGAAGATATGTAAGTACTCGAGGATCCAGAGAAACTCGATGTTCTGCTTCAAGTTATTTTATTGGTTTGCACTAATAGAGTTCTCGTGACAATATTATTATGGTATTCAGATAGAGAACTAGTCGTCTCTGACGTGGTAGCTGAATGGTGAGAGGGCGTATCAATATCGCGCCTCTTAATTTGTACCCATTCGTTCTCTCATACTGTCTGCCGCTCTTATTCATGCCGCAGACGTTCATCCAGATATATAACATTATTATTTAGACATCTTGATACAATTATTAACATGGCTTTTTACCTCTTCAAGAACATCACTATGACTAAAATAAGTAACAATCCAAAAATATTACGGATCAAATTTGTAACACTCTATATACAGAGTGTCCCGTATCTCGACGTCAAGCCAAAATCGTGTGATAGGCCAAGTCATAATAGTTATCAGAAAAATATTTAAAATGATCTAAGTCATGCGTTTTAAAAATTATAAGCATTTAAAAAAAAATCAAAAATATTTACACCCTGTGACGGTCTTTCACTCCTGTTGCTACAAATCCTTATTTGTCTTCATTTTTTTTATTATTATGTAATCCTGAATAATTTTTCTATAAACTTTTGTCCAAAATTCAAAGCCAACTGCTCCAGCTTGGAAAAAATGTCACTTTTTGACAAACCAAGTTTTTTGCCAAACCAAGCTTTGCCCAGTTTTAACTGACTGTTTTTTTAACTTTTTAAAATATTTTTCTGATAACTATTATGACTTTGGCCTATCACCTGATTTCGGCTTGAAGTCGAGACATGGGACATCCTGTATGTAGGTATCTACGGTATGATTTCACTTACTTTCTCCACATGCCCGCACCTAGTTCCAGACCTATAAAAATCTTCTTATCTCATGCATAAAACAAAGTTGGTTTTTACGTCAATATTTTGAGATTCTCCCGACACTTTCGCCGTAAAGTGTACTTCCTAGGTGCTGCTAATACCCGGTCTCCCCTATCCCGGGTTCCATTACCGCCCGCACCAGCGCGCCGCCGAGCCTCACAATGGGGAGAGCGGCGCTCCATAAAACCAACCCGGGATAATGCGTTTTTATGATTATGCCCGGAGTTTCTGGAAAGTCTAAAAATATGTAGAGGACAAGCGAGGCGTGAAAAGTGGGCGAAGAATGGACGGCTGATTTCTGGCCTTTTGAGGCCCGTTTGACCGATATTATATTCTGGCTTTTTGATAAGATGTAAAAGAATCATCCACGGGGTGGATTATATTGGGTGCACCCAACATAATCCAATAACAACGAAAACTTTCCACAAATATACGGTATACCATATACTTGTGGAGAGTTGTCACTTTTGTCTGTTTTTATAATATGATTTTTATAAATTTAAACACAAAATTTATGTGTGTTCAAACTTAAGAAATTAAATCAACAAAATTGTTAACGAATTGAGGATAAATTATTGTCTCACAGAGACGAAGCTACTAATATATGAGAAAATTGGATAGAAGTCTCTAATACGATGGCTCAGTGCTTACAATATGTATAAGATGGTTTAAATGATCACTCTACACAGTGCAACGTTCACCAATTCATCGTAAGAACATCCACACATTATGAAATTTTTGAAAGTTCTATATGTATGTTTCGAATCAAGAACATTTAATATATTACACTGGTCTCTGCTAAGAACATCTGTTGTTATTTTTTCTCATTAACAAGTTAGTATACATAGATTTCGCAAATGCTAATAATACCTCCATATTTTATTTTTCAAAGTGGAGTTTTTTTAATCCTCATTAACGTACTTATACATATATGATATTCTTTCGAATTATTTACCAGAATGAGGCTGTAAATCAATATTTTCAATTTTTGACTGCTACTATGCACCATCATATTATATTTTAACCATAACTTACGTTTTTTAAAAATATCAATTATATTCATAACTAAGTATCGCTCCGGTTGTCTGCGCTCCGCCCCGCATTACGGCTGAGGTCAAAATGATCTGAATAAACTGTACATACTAAATAATATCACTTATATTCGTATCGCAGAGGGTTTGGAAGAAGGCGGCATTCCTGGCTTGGAAACGTCCGAGAGTGGACCGGGATAAGAAGCGTGGAAGAGCTGTTCCGCACTGCCCTGGACAGGGAAACTTTCTCCCAGATGATCGCCGACGTCGGGGGGACCCGACAGGGCACATGAAGAAGAAGAATATATTCGTGTTATCAACTGCGCGTTTACCATTATGGCTTTAAATTCGGACAAGAGATAATACATATTATAATTTTACATTTATCTCCTAAAAATTAAATAAAAAAATAGTAATTCGTTTCATCATCACTCACGTATATTGTATACGGATATTGAATTCAATGCATATGATTTGTGAAATGGTTAAATGATTTTTTTTAATAAATGTAATTTGAAGACGGATAACTTTATGAGTTATTATAAATTATCCTTAATAGTTTAATATACGTATTTTTCCATTATTTTCGTTGAATATTTGAAGGCGTCCCTATAAAAAGGGTTAGTATGCAAAAACAAAATTTTACAGGACATAGAAAAAAAACCCTCAGTGATATAAAAAATCAGAATTTTAGTTTACTTTTTTTCTAATACTCACTTGCCAATTATGGACTTTTATGTTTTCTCTCTTTATTCATGTTTTAAAGCATTCCCAGTGATATCTTTATACTGTCAGCATCCATCATATTTATCACTACCACTCTTATACTACCCCTATAAACCCTTTCTCCACGTCAGCCAACTTTTGAGGTCGTTTTTCGGTAAGATTTAGTTGAAATCATGAAAAATAAAATACCGCACATCATGCATACTGTTATATAGACCATTAAAACAACAAAACCACTTTGTGGCCTGATGTACTATACAGACCCTTTTTATAGTGGCACCTTAAGTTTTTCTTCTTTTACTTCACATTTATGTAATATGTAATTTTTTAAGTAATATTTGTACTGGATTTTGTATATTTATATGGCGGACGAGGTCTTGCACTCTCAACCTTATTTCTTTGGAATAAACTCATTATAATTATTGTATTTATATTATTTTTAAAAATATTATTAAAATATATATTTAAATATTTTTTAAATTTGACAATAGCGTCACTATTAAATTTATTAGATTTAAATCCAAATAAAATTTTAATTACATGCTTAGATAATTTATATAAGAGTGATCAAAGACTTAGGTGGATAGAACGTCAGGACGTGTGAATGGATTTTTCAATGGGAATACGGTTTTGTAGGGTTCACGGAGTTTTTCACCGGGAAAACAGTAATAATGAATGTAAAGGACCACAAATAGAGGTAATGAAAAACTAAAAAAAATCTCCTGGACTCGAAACACTTGAAAAAAGCTGGTTAAATAGTCTAACTGCCGTGCACCAATTAAACTGAATTAGAATGGAAGTTAAGCCGGTTGGACTAACTAGTGGGCACCAAAAACTGTATAAAAAAAACAGGGTAACATGCAAAGGTAGTGGTAACACTATTTCAGAATAAAATAATTTTTGGTGCCTTATTACAATTTTATGGTAAATATCAAAAAATATTTTAAATTTGAATTATTAGAATGTAAAGTTACACCTAAGATTTGCACAACGGATCTTATTTTTTTATTATTATTTAAAAAAATATTTTTAAGAGGATATACCATAATAAATATACCTAAACATTATAAATATTTACATTAAATAAATAATATTAATATTAAGAATATTTTTTTCTAACAAATCAGAAATTAGTCATTATATGGCTTGAATGCAGGCTTCCATCGAATAAGTCTAGGTACATACCTAATTATCAGAGAGAAAAAAAAGGAGTAGAAGAATCTTATTTATTTTTTTAATTTTTCCTACTAACAAATATATTGACCATCTCTCATCGATGCTATTGGTAACAGTTAAAAGTGATAAAATGACGTCATTTGATTATTATATAATTAAGTTCAGACATTCGCCTTGTTGATTTTTTAGAATTAGGGTAAAGAGAACGTAATATCAATGCACTGTTATAGATTTCATTATGATATTTTCAATAAAATACAGCGTTTATGTCAAAATTTTACACATAACCTATATAGTTTAAATAATATATTGTTTAAATAACATATTTATATTCAATCAATATGCTCGTATAAAAGTTTCATATCGACATTACAAAATCTACACTCTACCTACAAAGTAAATATGTAAAATAGTTCTTTAATATTTTAATTAAAAACTGACATCAATATTAATTTAAATAATAAATTTAATTAATAAACTTATAGTGAGATTTTTTGAGAGACTTAAGAAGAATAAGACGGATAAATTTTTCTTGTTCCTTTAAAAAAATAAGCCAATGCGGTGGATTGCAATATCGGCACCACAGTAAAATATATAATTTATAGTAAAATAACTAAACATAACACATGTTCTGCCTTTCCTTGCTGACCGCATACCTTTTATTCAACACAAAAAGTACCTTCACCTATGATTTTAGTATGTTCACACACAAGTCTAATGTGATTTTTTATAAATTAAAATGAAAGTGTGACAGAAAAAATATGAAGTGCCAAAAATTGTGTATCTTACCCTAAAACATATTTTCAAAACGTTTAAAAATCTCGTACTCGTGTAGGAAGAACAGATGCAAGGGGTAAATGGAGGGTGGTGGTGCTGACGTCCAGGACACCATTCAGATATAGGGGATGAACCGAAGTGTGGCAGGACCGCTCCCGCTCTCTGAGGAGCTTTGGGGCTTATCCTCTCTCCGTAAAGGGGAATAATACACATGTCTCAACTTGCAAGAGAAAAGAGGGATCTTTATTTTTACATTAGAGACAAACCGTTTTAGGATGGAAAACATTACAAAGAGAAATTTCGAGAATTTATTTAATGAGAAATTTTCCTTTTTTACCTACTAGCTTAAATAAAACCAGATTTTCCTTCTCCTTCGAAATTCCTTTAACAGAGCAGTAGTGATTGCTATGTTAATAATGATACCAAAGCCAAAATTTTTCCGTATATACCGTTAGTCAGGTGCGTGTATTGAGTACTTTTACGAAAGCATATGTTTTTAAAAAAAACACGAAATTTAATTATATTTTTTTAAATATATGTTTACGTAAAGGTCATGCTTCAATGTTCTTACTGCATGCCCTTGCCACTAGTGCAGCATTTTTGGTGCACTTTTATTTTTGGCTAGTGAAAAAGAAATACAAAAGTAGGTATTGCAAAATAAAGCTGTGTGTATAATATAGAGTTGAAATGAATATACTCGGATCAGTAAGATTTTGAATAACATCAATGTGACGTTTTATCTGCAATAATTCTTTAAGCATGAAAATCTTCTATTGAATCTCATGTGGATTACTTTCTCATTGTTTATTCAAAATCTTCTTCATACGAAATGGGCTACTGAAAAAATACTTATTCTATTTATTTTATTATATCTGCGGTACAGAAAACAAGGCCTTCTGGGATGACGAGGTCCAGCTATTCCTCCATCTCTTCAGTGGTATTCCTGGTGGGTGTTGTTTTTTTATGGGATTTCATTAGCTGCTGTATGCACGAGTCTGTCACTGTCTATCCTGGCTGTGTGATCCCTCCAGAATCTCCTTCTAGATCTAGTCCATTTGCAGGTTTTACTAATGTCTGCGTTTCGGAGATGATCACGTAGAGTTTTTCTAGTAATGGATCTCAGCATTTTCATTTCAAATATTATGAGGAGTTTTTGCCTAAGCCTGCGTTGAGTGTCTCCTTTTATAGATGAATTTCTCATTCAGATTTGGTCTAGAGATAAAGATTATCCTGTAGAATTTTCTAGGCTCTTTTGACGTGTATTTTACAATGGGATGGAATGTCGTAGAATTCTCTAGAGAATTCACGTGGTTACAAATAAGCGACCCTGGATTGTGGGCGTAACAGCTTGTGGTTACGGTTAACTGACCGTCGTTGCGTGACATCGTTGTTATCAGCGTTTAGTAGGTACAATATCTATAAATAAAAAAATACATAAAATTTAATAGCACGACACCAATGAATTAACGGAGAAGTTGGGGCGTTTTGACGAAAGGTCCGACGTCAATATTATCGCCTGGACCGGAGGCTGAGCCCGGGCCGATGGAAAGTTTTATTGTAACGAATTTAGGCCCACACAACTGAGAGTGATTTTCCATTCTCCCCAGAACTTTGAGGCGAGACCCGTTTTTGTGAAAAATTGAGTTCTTTGACAAACACCTTGGCCCGAAACCCTTTCAAATTATTTTGAAATATGAAAGAAAAATAAAATACAGCCACTTGAATGGGCCTATTATGCCGCGCATAATCGAAAATGTAACCTTTTGCCGTGTTACATGATTTTTTTTTCAATTTTGAAGTAGATTGGCGTGTCTTGCGGTTTAGAGGTACAGCGTTAGCCCCTCGGTCCATGTATCAATTGTGACGGGGCAAAAATCTTTTGAATCCCGAAACTATTTATGGATCCCGGGATAAGCAGACAATCTTATCTAGGAACTTTCGGATGAATATTTTAGCCTAATTCGGGATACCAAAATAAAATTCAGACTAAATTGAAGTAAACAAGATATATGATTGATGTTTCATAGAGAATAAAATATTTTTTATTTGGGATAGAAGATGTGGGGGTCATTTTTTAGTGTTATTCGTATGGCTTACGATCTATCGTACGGCTGATTTAAGTGATCACTTTACACAACATAACTTGCACCGATTCCACCCACATACACGTGTATGAAATTTTTAATACGATTAATTTGCACACCTTATTCTACATGTGAGTTGAATTTTTACTATCGCCACCTGTGGATATAAATTTGTCATTCTTATAAACCATTATAGATTTCCCCGTTGTTAATGAGAACTTTATATTTTGATTTGAATATTCAAAGCAATACTATTTTATTATATGTATAACTTTTTTCCAAATCATTAACACAATAACCAACGTCCGTTGAACGGATAGGATACAAGAAGAATAAGATAAAGATTGTTCTTTTAACCTCATCATCTCCTCAAACACAGCCTAAAACTCCGATTACAAGATCGCTAGGTAAGTATATTATCAATTTATGTATCTCACAGAGACGAAACTGTATTTTTTTAAAGGGAGAGTAGGTAAAGAAGTCTTTTTTTTTTGGGTGGCCATAGGACTTACGACCTATCGTACGGTTGGCTTAGGTGATCACTTTACACATATGTAACGTTCGCCATTTCATATGTGTAAAGTGATCACCTAAGCCAACCGTACGATAGATCGTAAATCCTATGGCCACCCAAAAAAAAAGACTTCTATACCTACTCTCCCTTGAAAAAATACAATTTTGTCTCTGTGAGACATCTGTAATATACATTAATGGATTATTGATGTCCCTGTGACAAACGATCCAGTTCTGTTCCGAAAAATTTGGACATACTCAAAATATTCTGAAGTATATTATCCACAATACCAAAAAGTGTATCTGGTTTATATATTTGATTGTTTTAATTTGGTTTAAAAAATATTGTTATAAATGAATTCAATGCCGCTCCATTTAAAAATACTGAAAGTATATAATTTAATATTTTTCTACATTAATATAAGGGATGTATAATTTGTCTTTCAAAAAAAATTTCTTTATAAGAGGTTTCATGGGTCACGAAAGTCATGACCGCAGTCACAATAGAGCGACATCCATCCCTCGACACCCCCTTTGTGGTCCAGTCTGAAGGGTGCTGCCCACTTCCTACAAAGCTGTCTTGACATTATCCGCCCATCTCTGTCTTGGTCTTCTCCTAAATCCAGATTCTGTTGGCTTTGTGGATATTAAGGCGTACATCTACTCTTGCTATATTCACGCTTTCACTTACCTCAGGATATATAGAGCAGTATAAATTTTCCCAACGTTCAGGTTTTTATGTTCACGAATAGTAGTTTTTTAAAATATTTTTTTTCATATTTATTTTTAATGATTAAGTAAGAAACCATACAGCACACCCATATAAAGCAATAATAATAATAATAGTTGGATCATTTTTATAACGCCGTTTTCGTGAGTATCTACTCACCTCAAGGGCGCTTCACACAAAACAACTTACTGACTAAAAATACTTATTTACTATTACATACTTATTCACTAGATGACAAGCAAAAAATAGATTTAATATTTAAAACTATAATAGTTGGGAGTGCTAGAAAGAATTAGATATTTTTGCGGAGTGCATACTAGGAGTGGGAAACATTAATAAGTGATGTAACGGTCTGATTATATAGGTTTTTAAAGGTTGTCTAAACAAATACGTCTTTAGTTGTATTTTGAACTCTGGTAAGCTGTTTGTATTAGATGATCTTCAAAATATATGGAACTAAACTATATTTTTTCATCATACATCAGTCTTCATGTCTCAACTACTGGATATCGGCCTCTTCTATGTCCTTTTGTCCTTCCCTGTTGTTTACTTCTTATAGCCGTTTCTTGCCTCCTACAGCTGCTATATCGTCGGCCCATATCTTTTGAGGTCTTTCAACGCCTCTTCTATTCTCCCAAGGTCTCCAGTTAAGAACTCTGGGAGTCCATCTTATGGCATCCTGCCCTGCAACAAGTCCTGCATATTGCCATTTTAGCTACACGATCAATGATATCCACTACTCTAGTTCTAGATAATTCTAGGATCATCCTCTCCACTCTACATGTTATCACTGGTAGGATGCATGATTCGAAGGATTTTCTTTTTACTCCCTTTATATTAACTCGTGGCGTCTGCTTGTCTTCTTGTCTTCTTTTCTTAAGAAAAAACTTTGTATCTATTTTAAACCCCTTTCCCATCGAGCTGAAACTTTGCAAGCAGACTCGTGACGACAATTTTCGTTGAAAAAAATTGATAAATTTTTGGATTTTTCAAATTTTGAATAGTTTTTTCATACAACTTACTAAGTTGTGTGAAAATATTTCAACACGTCTGGTAAACGCGAAACCTGATTACAGTCAAATTTTAGATTTTTGGAAATTTTTTATTACTCCCTTTCGTAGCGTCGCCCGACCCAAGCCCAACGCGTAGGTTAAGCGAAAAAAAAATGTTTCAACTAGTAAATGGACGTAATTATGCAGAAAGCAGCCAACCCAAAAAACATGGAACTGAGAAAATGGCTTCTAAAAATTTGAATCTACAAAAACCTAATATGTCGATATTTAATGCATTATTGCACATTTTTTTGCATAGGGCTTATTGTAAATTTTTTATGGTTTTTATATGTAATTATAAGAATAAAACTTTTATTTACAAAGATATGACGCGTTTTACAGGTTGGTTTCTTTCTGCAAAATGTCAAAATGTACGAAAAACAGGACTCATTTTGTTCTATGTGGGTTGGCTGTATTCTATGAAATAGGAGTGACATTATTAAATGTCAGTTATTTTGTAGGTACTATGTTGCTTGGATTTATTCTACACATATTTTTATTTTATTTTTAATATTACATTTAAGTATAAGCATGTTTGTTTGTTTAATCAGTTGTCATATTTGTTCCAAAATTTATTTTGGAACAAATATGACAAAAAAGTGTTGCTGGTGGTTATTAAATTAATAAATAAATTAATAATAATTTTTTTTTCAATAATTTCATCCAGGTAAAAATCATCAAATCACTTAGGTAGTTACTGGCGGCAAAATTGAAAACTTATCTTCGTTGTGTCACGGCAGAAACCAAGTAAGCTTTATCTAGATTATACATTATTTTATAATAATTGTAACTAAGAAATGACTATTCAAAGCATACTTATATGTATATATATATATGTATAATATTTCATGCAAATCTCATTTCAACTTCTAAACTTTGGATTTGAAAATCCTAGCACAATTTTGTTTTTCGGAACACAAAATTTTGACTGAAATAGGTACTGATAGATAAAGTGATACTCTTTCAGATGCATACATACCAACAAAAATAGTTTATTTTTAAAGGTAATAAATACCCAATATCAAAACAAGGAAACGCTCATGTAAATTACTTTAGCAAGTGCAAATAAAATAATCTGGATAATCCCCACAATACAAGAGCCGCTAGAGTTAAGTCAATAATTTGTATTATTAACATTTAAATTTAACTACACAAATAATATTCTTAATTGCCTAGTTGGTCGAATAACCCTATTCTTAGAATCCAAACAATTGAATTAGTATAAGATTACATTTCGTGAAAGGCTTAACCTTACATTTCCTGGAACAAAATAAGTGCATTGACATTCCTTTTGCATGTCATTGCCATTATTTTATTTACTTCGGGAATTCCAAATATCCCCAATTGCTTAAACAAATTTTTATTTTATAATTTTATGAATAATGTAATGTGAATAATGTAAATGGAGTGATTATAGCAAACGGCAGACTGAATAGTACTGTACAATGTACATATATATCCGCATTATTGACCATAAGCAAACCACAGAAAAAGTCCAAGTGGCTTGGATGTTTTCTATGAATTTGGTAAAGCATGGAATTAACGGTACTATCGGAGGCATAGAAAACGTTCAACCCACTTGGATGTTTTCTGCAAAATGATCTTTGGGTAATAACAAAAATCGCATAATGCGTCCATACCACATGGATGTTTTATGCATTAATTAATAACAGCGATAGCCGTGATGTGGGTTAGAAAAATCTTGAATATACAAAAAACTATAGCATAAAGAGCATGGACGATTTCAGCATATAAAGATATCGTAGGAAGCTGTCCAAACCCGTACATAACTCATTTTTAGCATTTTGTGGGTTGGCTGTTTTCTGCATAACTACGTCCAAATGAGAAAGGGAGTATAATAAAAACTTGGTTTTTATGGGTTACTTTTTTACTTTTCTATTTTTAATTGACTATTTCTACCATTTGAGTTTAATTATTAGGGTAGGTGTAAAATATATAAATCCGACACGAGTCACCGAAATCATGCTGAATGTAAAAAAAAGTATAGAACTAAGGATGGGAGGTATAACGATTCTTGCTAACTGTATTCAAGAAACCGGAAGGTTAGCGGAAGCTTGACTTACCAGTTGACGACAATTCTCTCTTCCAGAAATGAGATTCCAGATTTTATACATTGATGACACACCCTTTTATATACCCTATGATTACCGGAGCTGACGATATTGAACTGCACCCAATAATGATGATATATTCTTCCGGAGGCGGCGATCAAATTTGTGCAACTTTACTTGAGACATTTGAAAATTAGCGAAATTTTGAAAATAACATGAGTTTCGTTAAACTTATGGCATAATGCCATGTATTCACTTGGGGACAAATTGTACCTCAACATCACGCACGGCATAGAGTCTACATGACGTTGCAACGTCGCGCACTGTTTCGCGACGTCGCGCACAACATAGCGAAGCATTTCTATGTGCCGCGGAAACGTTGCCATGCGCACGGTGTCCGAGCGAGCTCACGGGGACATCGCGCCGCGCGTCAGTACCACGTAGTATGTTTACAAGTGAATGCGCATGCGCTGTAACTGTATACCACTCAAGATGACATTAGTGTGGGGAAACGAGATTGGTATCCAACTGTTCGAGCTCTAATTGAGCTGTAATTACAAGTCTGATGTGAGGGCCAACAGCGTTCCGCAATATTGTGTCTTGCTTGACTATAGAAGGCCCGATTATTTGTTATAAATTTTCAAAATCAGTTGTTGCCATTCGAGTGAAATTGACAAAAGATCATTCAGACATTCGAAGATCGCATAGAATATCCATCCTTCTTTCTCTTCGCAGTAAATAATTTCGCACCCACCACTTTTTCTCCTCTTACGTTTCGATAAACTCGTTAGAATAAATAGATGCGCAGCACTAATCATCATAACCTCATCGAGTGACAATTCCGCGACAAGTTATATGTGAGTCTCGGTGTGCACACGTCAAATGACCGCGTCATTGTCCCCGAAACATGAGCGTAGATGTTGATGCGACATGCCGCGCGGAATACAAGCGTTTAGCTTAGTTTGAAAATAGTAAGAATATTGATGTGACACGTTTTCCGTGTTCGCATCTCTATTTTTTAAAAAAAAAATATATATATTTCGCGATTTGTCCCCTAGTCCATGGCTTAATCGAACTAATGTGCTTGATATTCATAGCAAAATTTGAAAAGGAGTTAACTTTTCACGATACTCATCCACCAATATGTCATAGAAATGCACGAAGTGAACAAAATATTGCTGCTGTAAGAGAAAATGCAAATCATTACCAAGAGGCGGGCCTTTCAACAACAATAACTTGTTTTTATTGTATCTACTTTTAACATATAAAAACATAATTTCAATACAACGCCTCGATTGTCTGCGCTGGTGTTGAAATTTCAAAAATGGTCCATCTAAAACTAAAATTTCAATAATCACTAACAACCGACTGAACTATAATTTTTAAGGTAATGCAAAATTAACAAAATGGCGGCAAAAAAAGGAAGAATATAAGTTGCATGTTTTTTCACCGCTTTTTTTCAAAAAAAAATAGCAAAAATATTTTTTTTAATAATTCTAGTTCAGTCAATTTCTAGTGATATATTAAACTAAAGAATTTAAAAAATTATGTTTAAGATGACTTTTTGAAATTTCAACACCTGCGCAGACCCACCTACTAATCGAAGCGTTGTATTCAAAAATTCAAATGGCGTTTTGTATGTTAAAAGTGCATAAAATATATAATAATCAATTTTTTAAAATATATTTCAAGAATGTATTTATTAAGCTTAAATAACTATTTATTCATAATCTCATTAAAATAGCCTTTTTTCGAGTGCCCAAATTAAGATCTTGCCTTAAACGACGTTTTATAATTTAACACATAATTTAATCGTCTGTGCTTCTAAATAATAATAAAACAAAATATTGTTTCTAAAAGTTTTATTTATTTATCGCATTTTCAAATCGTACTATTCTTATTGAAAAACCCTTTACTATTCTACGTGTTATGTAAGGAAAGGTACAACTGCGTCATTTCCCTATCATAGTCACGAATGGAGGGATAAAAATGTTACCCAGATAGCCGACTAACACGACTCCATTTTTTTTATTTTATTCCTCCAAATTTCCCGTATCGGTTACGGGAGGCAGCATCAATGGCTATCCACCCCCAAATGAGATTTTGTTTTATAACCTACTTACTCTCGCTCGAAAGTAAATATATCACCTCTAATAGTGCCTCCCTTGTAATAGCTCCTGGGAAGGGGCCTGCGGGGAATTTTTATTGTTTGTTTTGCATATTTAATTTTCTCGGGGGTTTCTTAAATATCTCAGTTTTTTATACTTATTTCCCCGGAGGATAATAATGGCGTTACCTGCGGGAGGGGAGGGAGCCGACCGCCAGCGCTAAGGGTGCATTCTCGGCTGTAAATTAGTAACTCAAAACATGTTAAACTTTCACCCAAGTGTTGTTCCGGCGAATGGGGGATGTTTTAAAAACACAAAGGCTGTTAGGAGAGATAAGAAATGCGGTGTGTAGCAGACACCCGCGTTCTAAGTGAAATATCTTTGAGTTCTGTCAATTTTTGTTAAGATTACCTAAGACAAAAAAAATTAAGGAATTTGTAAATATTTTTTCTAGTTATTTAAGTGTTGTCGAAATGATATCAAAAGTTATGAATAATTGCGAATCACCTTATAGAATTCAACCACTCTTTTAATAGAAATAGTAGTTTCAAAATTTAATAAACCTAAACTAGGGAATCTCACTTGGATAAACTAGAATTATTAGAAATTAGAAAGTATTATTGTAAATTTAAATATTATTAATAATCTAATTAGTTTGTTATTTATTGTCCTTTTATTTCCACTGTAATTATTTTTCTACTTAATTTGTAACCACGCCTCCTTTTTATCCCCTCTCATCATAATTAATCTATCATTACTTAAAAATTAATAAAAGTACATTTGCTCCCAAAACATGTTTAATTTATACAATAAAAATTAATCGTGTTTAGAACAAAGTGTGGACGGGTGCACGCACAGCGTGTAAATAGCTGTTTCGCCCTGGCGTGAATTTAATATTCACTTATAGTAATGCCTCTCAAGATAACAATGCAAAATATCAGATTACGTTTTCTCCCTGAAAAACACATGTGAGTCAACCAAATCAAGTCAAAAATAACCTAACCTGTGCCAGTTTTTATCCTCGAGGCAGTTGGTCAGTCCTTGTTTTTTGCAGGTATCTTGAAGGCTTTCTTATTCTCCACGTCAAAACAACACGCGGAGATAAATCTGGACTGGTGAAACTCTCGCGGATAACACAAAAAATATGATTCCAAAAAAATTACTAATCTATCATATTATATGTACGTCCTTTCACGTTCAAAACCAGAGCCGATGTTATTGTAACAGAGTTTTAAAGGATTATATTTTTACCGCGCCGCGCCGGCGCGCGACAGTGTCGCTGTGCATGACTAACGCCATCTAGCCTCGGTGTATAATTTCACAAAAGCAGCGGCATTTACGAAATGACACGGGAAACTCAAATATGTCCTCAGGAAAGACATTAAATAGAGTAATAGACATTAATCAATCGTCATCCTGAGGGGTATACAATTCTTTATTATGTCACCCAACCAAAGTGTTTTATTTTATATATTTTTGTATATTGTATTTTCTAGGAATTCCTTAACAATCTAATAAATACGAATAAAAAAAAATCGATGTAGAGAAGTAAACGCGGTATTACTATTTAAGTAGACACATCAGAGCAAACTTGAATCTTGTCTTCACTATCGTTTGACAGTCCAATATTTAGTACGTTTACCGGAACCGGTGATTGAGTCGCAGAAACGCTTCATAAATTCATTATTAAACATATTCTATTCACAGCACGCCCTGGCTACCATAATAAACGATGCATCATCTTACAGTACTTGTAATAAATTAAATTTAGAATATAACTGAAGCCAGGGTAATTTATTAAAAAACATTATTTATTCCCTACAACAACAAGGAATATAAAAGGACAGGCGTTATACAGAAAAGTAATCACAAAGGGCATATGATAAAAAAAATATTTTTAAATGTGAAGAAAATTGAAAATTGTGATCGATCCATAGTACCATTCAAAGAAAATGCTTTTTTTGAAATCTGGCCTGAACTGCATTATGATTTTAATACTGCGTCATTTTTTTGACATATTTTAAACATTAGATTTTTTTTTAAATAGTAAACAACATGTTTAAATAATGTTTGAATACTAAAAGTGCGCTAGTATCTTCAATAATGGTATAAAATCATCTCTTTTTATGAATAAAATTTTAATTTTATAAATATTGAATATTTCTTAATTAATTAGGTACTATTTAACATGGTAATGTTAGCTTACAAATTCTGCTTACCTATAAATATTCTTTAAATAAGGGTACTTTCTAAGGGACTATAAATTAATTTTTTGACCACGGCGGCCTGTCGATTAGTGCTTACATTTTGTTAATTATTAAAAATACTGTTCACTTAATCACATTTATATCAAAATAAAGATTTTATCTTAGTTATAGTCATGAAAAATTATGGTCTAGCATATAGATTTGATATTAATAAATAATAAAAACCCAAATTATTTAATAAAACGTCGAAATATGCATTTGCAGTGAATGTTCAGCCTTAACTCAAAAGAGGAATAAAAGATAAATGTGTTGGGCATCGCACCATGAGATAGGAAAAGAAACGTGTGGTTAAGAAAGCAGATAAGACCGCCACGGACCTAGGGCCAATCTACGAGCTAAAGTTCCCTTATCGGCCCTGCTCTTTCACCATCTATATTGGCACTGTTTTAATGGTGATGCGGTTTTCTCGCTACAAATGCAAATGAACTCGTGTGGCGTGGCGAGGAGTCCGGGAAAACCGCCGTCCCAGTTTCAGGGGTGTAGTAGGCACCAAAAGTAAAGATAAATAAATATTTAACTGAATTTAACAAAAAAAAAAAAATAACATAATTAAAAAGAGAAAAAGAAGGAATCGGAAAACAACGATTTATTTAATTGAATATGTTTAAATGAAAATGATATGACTTATGCAACCCCCCTAAAAACTTTTTCTCCAACGAAATTGTCGAATACGTTGCAGCGGATAAAAGTCGACATAAAATAGTGAGAGTACTTGGGGAGGCTTTCATCTAGTATTAACTAATATGTAACATTACTGGTTACATATTATATTTATGAGTGCTCTTAACGGGTAACACCACCCAGAAGTTTAGGTCGAAATTAGGTGAACTTTTACAAAGTTGTGATTTTTTTTTTTTAATGAAACTTATCAAGAGTGACATTTTATTGGACTATTATTTTATTAATTATTTCATCTAACATTCAATTGAAATATAAAAAAATATATATAAAAATTTCTTAATAAGTATGGAAAAAGACCGAGAAGCGCTTCGAACTATCAAGATGAGAAAGCTGGAGTATCTCGGACATATTATGAGAGGACCAAGGACTTAGTCTTAACCTTCTAACTCATCATCCAGGGTGAAATAAGTGGTAAAAGAAGCGTAGAAAGACGCCGCATCTCTGGCTGCATAACTTGAGGGACTGGTATAAGTGTAACTCAACTGAGTTGTTCCGTGCGGCGGTAAATAAAATCGTTATAGCCAGAACGATCGTAATAACTCGATGAATCCATGTATGATAGAGTAAAGAATGAATATATTAGGGATGAATGAAAAGATGATCGTAGCATAATACATAGAATAAAAATAGGGTCGCCCAGGTAGTTTGGGCATGTTGAGCGAATGAATGAGGAAAGAATGGCAAGAAAGATATCTTAATTTTTTTTTTTTTTAAATAGAGATGTGAACACGAAATTCGTGTCACATCAATATTCTTCTATTTTCAAATTAAGTTAAAAGCTTGTGCTATGAAAATAGGACTAACTTGCTTGTCTGGAGTGAGATTCGGAGCTGCGACCTTTCGATCACGAGGCGAGAGTCCTAACCACAAGACCAACAAGCTACTCGTATGTATAATGCAAGTGTTGACGGCGCCAGAAAGAGAGGGCAACCAGATTAACCAGATACTGTAAGATTGTCCTGTTAGAAGCCTCAACAATCGTCGAGCTTGCATGCCAAGATGTATGAATGTAGATGAAGCGAAAGTTGTATGTCAGGACAGAAGAGTATGGCGCTCTATCCTCTCTGCCTACCCCCACGGGGAAACAGCGTGATGGTAGGTTAGTTAGTTCAGAATGATCGCCGACCTCCGACAGGAGATGGCTCCATCCACGAACGAATATGTGACGTTCATTACTATCTCGGATAAGAGATGCGCCGGTAAACTTGCATCTGAGTCACGGCGGAGGAGATTCATGGGAACGGAAATGATTCTGCCATTTTATTCTCGAAAAATTTTCAGTAATATTATATTTACTTTAATAATTGCAAGTAAAAAAAATAATCACGCATCATATTTTTTTATTAAATGTATGAATTGCGCGTCCCTTGTTTAATAGTCAAAACTATTAGGCAATGAATATTTCATTACCTACTTGTGTGCTAAAGAGAACGGTGGTATTTTATCCAACCTTTTTTTCTTTTTTTTTTTATATATTTATTAATTTTTTGATATTTATTACATTTTAAATATGCAAAACTGCACAGCAGTTTTACGGCATGGTTACAGTTGCCTTCAATATTTGACAATAATTTTTATTTTACAATGAAGATAGTAGGTCATTATCGAGTGTTGCATGTTTTTTTACAAAATGATACATGATATGTAATTATAAATTAATGTAAGATTAGGTACATAGCTTTAATATATATTCTTTTAGCTTGTACTTTTTTGAAGCGAATGGAGTTTTTTTGTCTTGCATCATCTCAAAGAATTTTTTATCTAATTTATTAAAGATTTTTGGCACAATATAATCTCATTTTCTTTCGCCTTACACGTTGTCAGTGATTGGTATTCTCATTGTTCGTCCTGTCGATCTGGTTGCATAGCTATGGTGCGTGTCAGTGTGTGTATTAATTTTATTTATCATTTCTTCTAGTATTATATTATATTTTCACTCATGTTGATGTTGTTTTAGTATATTTGATAATACAAATACAATTGATAGTCTCAATAAGCCCTTATTTTTAAATTTATCTTCGATCATGACTTTTCCTGAATATATATTCGTGAAATCCATTTCCACAGTAATATTTTCTGGTGAACCATAGCGAGAAAGAAACAGTACATATCTCTTTTTATCCGTATCTCTATGTACATATGTTGTTGCCTTAAGCCAGAAAATAAAAGGGCTCTCAACTTAAATTCTCGGCTTAGCCTTAAAAGTAAGGCTCTGAAGATTTACAGTGCAATAGATTGGAATAAGTGAGAACTTGCTTCATTCTTTTTATACTTCATTTCAGGCATTTCTTTCTGGTTCACACAGAATACGCAACGCAACAAAGAGTGGAAATGTGATGGACTATTATCTACACAACTATATAATATGACATATAATATAATACCCAAGACAAACGAGACATTGTGAAGTGTTCTCTTCAGGGACCCACTAGAATAACTATGCATTAAATTCGCCGTTTACACGCATGCATCGCCTTGGAAACAAATTGTCGAAATTCATAGACATTTTGTTGTAGGATCGTATCCGAATCAAAAAATTACTTAGACCTAGAATATGCCAGAAAATTAATTTTAATTTAATTGACTTCATTTTTTTGTTCTCCATGAATTATGCATATTTATTTATTTAAAAGTGTCGTTATTATTATTCATTTCCCCTATAAATTTATTTTAATTATATATTAATTTTTATTTTATTTTATCTTCTTATCTTGTTTATGTGGTATATTGGTTTAATTATCTTTATTTTACTTTATTATTAATTAGTGAAAGGTTTATAGGTATTAATGTTTGCTTTTGTACTAATTATTGTTTTGTATATATATTATATATTCTTCTTATTTGTAAATATTTTTTTAAAAATTTATTTATAAATAATTTACTTTACAGCATGATTTATGTGAGGTATTTAAAAATCCTTGTAATTTTCTTGTACTGTAAAAGCCCACTAGGGCCTTGATTGATAGATATATATAAATAAATGATTATTTTAGCCAGATAATACAGATCACAAGCCCTATGGTCATCTCATAAAGATTTCCGTTAAGATGGCTTTGCCTCTGTGAGACTTCTATAATTTTTCATTATTGATGATTATTTTGGCTTTACGGTTTGTATTTTTGTTTCAAAAGTGTTGTTTACAGCTGACAAACATTTGTTAGGTTGGGTGAATCTTGTTTTCAACTTTGTTCATTGTGTTAGAGTTGTTGACATTCACTTCCAGATACTTGAAATCTTCAACTACGTTTCACCAACTGTTGCATGATTCAATGATAAACATTTGTTTGGTGTAGGCTTGGAAATATTTTTTCCTAACATTATTGACAGGCTTTCAACCAAGAATAAATATGAATGGAAGATAAGACATCTTTTTAGAGGAAAAGTTTAAATAATAAAATTAATAAGATGTACACACATAATGGATACAAATATAAAAATTGTCAAGATTTAACAAATGCTATATGTTCAGTCTACGAGATCAAAACCATGTACATAAACTACATTTGAGAAGAATACAATCAAATAAGCCACTAATTTAATATATTTTCGATGTTTATAGCGTTAACTTTGTGGTTGGACATAATTATTAATTTAAATTAAACAACTTTGTTTTAACCACTTAATTAGTAACTTTACGTCTACCGATTTCGATACCACTTTATCTTCATCAGGACGGACGCAAACTAACTATCCATTACCTATTCTGGCAAACAAATCAATTCTTGAACGGGGGCTTGGCTACAGCTAAGGTGGGGGTAATTGAGGAGTGGACGCCGAAATGGGGAATATGTCAAGTGACGACTAATATCTTCTGATATAGTCAGTTTATTCACCAACGTACCCGTTCAAGAAAATAAAACACTTATTCAATATATTTTGAAAACATCAAATTTGTCGGAAGAGTCGATAGCTGATATGTTCATGAACAATCTCAAAAATGAACTTTTTAATAGCAAACCACCTTCACGTCCACTTCTCAAATACCCCCACCACAGCTATAGCTATGCCCCCGTTCAAGAATTGATTTGTTTGCTAGAATAGGTAATGGATAGTTAGTTTGCGTCCAACCTGATGAAGATACAGTGGTATCAAAACCAGTAGACATAGAGTTATTAGTTAAGTGGTTAGTACAAAGTTGTTTAATTAATATTAATAAATAATTTAACATTAAAGTAGAGATAAAATAAACATATAAGGATAAATCATTGAGTAATTACTTTAAATAAACAGGATGTCTTATGACTAGTAGCATGAACTCTACAGGTAGATTCCTGGCTTGATAATGAGTCGAAAGTGTTCAAGCGACCATGCGTAAGAAGAAGAATCGGAGCTGCTGCCGGCATTCTCACACACTCGGCATGGAGCCTCTGCTCCTACACATAGAAATATCACAAATGAGGTGGCTTGGACATGTGCTAAGCATACCAGAGGAACGAATATCAAAAATATTCTAACCCTGGAAGGAAGACAGCCGGTGGTTCGCCCCAGATTAAGCCATTAAAAATGAGTATCAAAACAGAATGGATATAAACTGATTGACATTGGATATAAGCAGCGCAAGACCTTGTCGAATCTTTGGACCCTCACCCTACTAGGATAAGGAAATAAGGATGATGTTGAGATGATGACAGAGATGTCGCTCATATACGAAATAATAAAAAATGCCTTTATTTTAAATATTAGAAATTTAGCTGCTGTTCTAAAGAACTTCAAAGGTTAATCCAAATTTTATTGGTAATCAAAAGTTAATCAAAAAAATTCTATAATTAATTATTTTTACGCAAAAAACGTTATTTAAAAATACACATTGACGTGTTTCGAAACTCTGAAGCATCATTTAAAAAAACAGTTAAAGTTCTCGTACGTTTTATTCATACTTCCAGCGTATTCCAGAGTTTCGAGCGTATACCCAAATCCAGATAAGAGCCCTTCAAAATACAGATGTTTTGAAAATGTTCCCGGGGTTGGAAATAAAAATACGATTTACGGCGGCGATTTCAATTTCATAAACCAATTTGCTCTCCGTAATATTTTAGTGTACCCAATAATAGCCGAGCGATGCTCCAAGTTAATGAAATATTGGCTTGATTCAGCCCGGCGCTGCTTTGCCCAAATTTCTCCATTCAAACTTTTTAATTGGGAATCGATATTAAAAAAAAATCGTGAATAATGTTTTTATTCGGAAGTGGAGAGGGACAGCCACGTGACGACCTTTTGTGAAATTTGAAAACTTTTCAACAGTGGCGTCACGTTGCTGACTTATTATTTTACCAAAGAAATCGCTATCGGGGAAAAATTCAAAAGCTGCACACTTTGGAAATGTATATTTCTTTTTTTATACATTTATAATTAACCCTCTGAAAGTAATACAGAGAGCGATTGTCAAAGTCATACTTAAAATAAAATCAACTTTCTTAAAACAAACACCCCTCACAAAATTCCCAGTCCTAAAAGTAGAAAATATTTACAAAAAATTACCATTATACAGATAAATAAAAAAAATATTTATACAAAATTTGAAATGAGCACATCCTTAAGATTTTTAAACAATTTTAAAATACCAAAATGCAACACCAAACTAAATCAACATAATTATATATATGTAGGAATAAATAATTTTAATAGTCTCCCTAAAAATTAAAAAAAAATAACTGGGATCAAAGAAATAAAATGAATACTTAAAAAATACACAATTAAAAACTAAATATACATAACTTTTCTTTATTTAAAGAAATATTATATATAAAAGTGTAAATCCCTCTCCAAGCACTCGAAGCAGTGTTAGTCTCTTTTTGGAGAGTTAAAGCAAAAAATAATGTATTAAGGATATTTGTAATAGACTAGAGTAAAATCTAGTAGTATGGGCACCCAGAATCCTACAGTAGAGGCCCTGGATTAAAAATAGAAGCGTCGGAAGACCTCCCAAAAGGTGGTCTGATGACATAGTCCAGCAAGCAGGAATAACCTGGATGCGAAGAGGGAGAAACAGAGATGAGTGGAATAAAATAGAAGAGGCCTTCATCCGGCAGTGGAGGGATAAAGGCTAAGGAAGAAGAAGAGTAAAATAGTATATAATAATCTATACACAAACTGTATAAAAAACTGTATCTTTAATTAAATAAATAAAAAAATTAAAATTAAATATTATGTATATAAAATCCTTTCTTAAGATAATTTTTTTCATATCACGAGTACTTTATTCGATTCCCAGTGATGTCGTATTACATCAATGCGATTTTCTTAAGCCTAGGATTTTTTAGAAGTGCGTTTCGCTATTGTTATTTATTCATCTGTTGTAGAGTAAAAAAAATATAAAACAAGTTGTCTCAAGATGGTAGAATCAGACATAATTAAGCACTCTTGAAATCATTCGAACTGGGATTCGGGACGGGGCTATTTTCGTAAATTCTGGCCACATCGTGAAAGCGCCATTACCTATAAAAAGAGATTGACCGGCTGCTGCACAATAGTGTGTGTTGACAACGGACTATCACCATAAAAAGTAAAAGTATGCGGCTTGTGTTGCTAGCGCATGTGTGTTTCCAGCGATAGTAAATCAAGAAAGTAACTTCTGACAAGCGAGAAGTTTTCTAGTGCGTACCTGAGCGACTTTAATTTTAATTTTAATAATATTCAGGAGTGATAACTATGCTAAGATCAGCTTTACATTTTTTCCCAACATCTTCATTCTTTACTCCATCGTATATGGATTTGACCTTATTTGACTAAATGGATAATTCCGCTGCAGTGATGGCTATCTAAATAATAGCCACTACTGATCTGACAAGCGTGAAACTTGAAGAAGGTAGACCTCTTTCTATTTAAGAAAGACAATCAAATTAGTATGTATAAGCCGTAAATACGACGCATATTATTTCGTTGTGTTGATATTTACGGGACTTAACAGTCTAAACACCAGCACGACGAAACAATGTGCCTCGTACTCACGACTTACACATACTAATTTGATGGTTTTTACGAAATGAAAATATTTCTACTTTGAAAATATTCTGGAGCTTCGTTTCTTTTTCTCTCTCTTTCACTCTATTTAATTTTATTTAGGTGCGAACAATATTTTTCAAGGGGTCAGCGGTATTATTGTTGTCTTGGGATATAACTGACCCGCGGGTCGTAGGTTGCCGACTTCATTCGTACATTAAATTAGGTTATCTAGTGTTTCAGACTTGGAACATATTATTTGTGTAGAGATAAACCAAGCACAAAATGAATTTATTTATGTATAATTGTCTCACAATATACGACACATTTTAATTTTATAACTTGTGTGCTGTTTTTGAAAATTTATCTACTAAATATAGTAATATATACTTTAGTAATTACATTTGTAGTATATTATATTATTTTATAAATACGCTGGCTTACCTGCGCGGCTTCACACTCGTGAATTTTTAGTAACTTTTAGTTATATTTTATCAATTTGTTAATTAATCTTAACATATAAATATATGTCGTCGCGGACTTTTTTATAGAATTTTTTGAGTTCTACAACATTTTTACAGAAAGTATTTAGTAAAAAAAGTAAAAAAACCCATCGCTCGACCATTTTTTCGTCCACTATAGTTGTAAAATAGGTCACCACTTTTTACTTTAGAGATAATATATAACCTTTGTCCACCCTGAAAGTTCATTATAAATATTGGTGAAATAATTTTTAAAATTGAATGAGTATTTTTGGAGATTACCTCCTACATTCAAACTTACAAACTTTACCTCTTTATATATCAGTGTTTATTAATTTTATTTTGTTATATTAGGTATTTCAGTATTAGCGGTGCGTTGTTTTTGGCCTCATCCTTTATTTTTTTATTTGTACGCCCCGATTTTATCTGAATATATTGTTGGATTCTCCAAACAAGGTTTATCTATAGACGTGGCATCTTTTCACTTAAATCTCAAAAATTTTGTGCATCATTTTGTCTTTGCATTGAACTTTGTATTGTACGCGTAGAAAAGCTATCATTTGGTACTTTTCATTCGATCGGTCCTGCATTAGTCTCACAATCCACAGCGTCTCAAAGTCTCTGTGCACCAATTAGATTAGCTCACGTAACTCTAGAATTTCTCATCGGCAGGTGAAGTATTAAACTTAATCAATTAATAAATAATAAAGATAAATTATAGGCGTTTCACTGAAACAAAGCTACATATTTATACGAGGAAGCATGTATGGAAGTTTTTTTGAGCGTTACAAGACTTCTAATCTTCACGAGACTGGCTTAAGTGATCAATTTATACAATGCGACGTTTTCGAATTTGATAGGTGTATGATGGATCATGAGTGGACTCCTAGCTCATGGATTTGTATTGGGAAGTCTGGACCTGAAAGATTCTATAGATTATCACAACCCACCAGATTTTCCTGGTGGTCCGCTGTTTAGCCTTTTCTGACTCTTTAACTTGCTGTGAAGTCTTAAACCAAAAGACAACCTGACTCAGAACCGATATTTATACTATATATTATTATATTATATATATATATATATATATAATATAAAACAAGGTAGGTAGTGGCCGATATTTTTGCTACATTTTATCCTTTATTTATTTGTATCATCATGTATGTATCAAGCAACTTAAAGTAATTTTTCATAATATACGCCGATTTATCGGTACTGAAATGAAATGAAATGCACACAAAATGTGTTAAATTTTTGACTCTAGCGTGTATCAAAATCTACTCGTTGCATTGTGATCATAGAAAGAAATTGGTTCGCGATAACTCACATACACAGATAACCAAAGATTATAAATACAAGATATCGGCCAATACAGAAACCATCCATTGGATAAGATACCTATCCAAGATATCTACCTATACAGAACCTATCCATCCATTGGATAGGTTCTGTGTGTTAATGTGGTGCTTTTATTGAAATAATTTTGCACTGTTTCTATACTATTATTTTTCCACAATTCTTTTTACTAATGCTTACTTTTTAACTATTCATTTGCTAATGCTTACTTTTTCGCTTTCCATCATGTTTTTCATACTTTTATGCCCTATTTATTGTAATAATTTTTCTATATACCTTGTTTCTTTTTATATCTTACCTTTAATCTAACTTCATGTGATAATTTCTATTTATATGAATATATCCATATCCTCTTATATCTCATATATCGCATGCGTAATTGTATAATTTAATATATTTATACCTATACGGAATGAGTGGGACTGAACTAACCTCATCACATACTTAAATTAAGTCTGCTTGTCGACTTATGCCTGATGGTTCATTTTTCCCACACCGTGATCAAAAATGTTTACACAGCAAAATTTCATCTTATTAATAATTCTACGCTGTTCATAAAATTCTCATTGCAGCAGCGCTCATAAAATGGCAGAATAATTAAAAATAAAATAAAATTAGTTCCACGAAACACAATGGCGAACTGGAAGTTCTCCGCCACTGGCAGAGAGCGGGTCTTGTAAGAAACTTTATTGTATAGCGGATCCTTTTTCAGCGAAACTGAAAACTCCCAACTTTCATCGGCCGCGCTGTAACGGGCGTTATACGGCCGTTATGGAGCCGTTGCGCTTTTCAGGGGTCAATTAACGGCCGCTACCCGCCAAGCCGCAAACTCTTGGTTCTCGCTAAAAAGCCCGCGCTAAGCGAGCGCGGATTTATATTTTCTTACACGCCGTACTTTTGTTCCAACTATTTGTAGCGCGGATCATTCTTTGTTTAGTTCCACCCTCATTAGAGCGACGGGGCGTATTATTTATCACCGGCTCAACGTTTTCAACCGGGGATACAAAAGTGGGTTAACCATTAACAAAGGCGAGAGAAAAGTCTGTCATTGATTTTTCATCATTAATATTGTCACGAGACGTGGCTGTGGGAGGCAAATGAAAATAATTATCAATTAATTTATTATTTTAAAAAAATCTCAATAATACATGAATCTCAACGTATTCTTAATAACAATACATGAATCAATTATCAGATTGACCAATTAATGCATCTTTATTCATTAAACACAGTTTTATATGTTGAGTGATAAATTTGTGAAACAGTTTTAATTTGATGAATGGCGTTGCATTTAATCGTGTTAAGCGACTTTGTAGGTTAGTTTAATTAATATATATATTTAATGAAATACCGGACACCAACTGAAACTGTATACCGTATAACACAACAATTAAACATCAAAAGCATTACAAAACTCGAAACACTTAAAATCATTCACAAACTAGCAATTGGCGAAATACAAGACGAAGACATAAAATTAGACAAAATACACGAAAAACACCAACTCAATACTAGAATGGCTCAAAACTATCACATAACACACGCCAAAACAAAAACAGGACAATCCCGACTAATTTGCAACGGACTAAAACTGTACAATGACCTGCCACAACAGACCAAACAACTGACCACTGACATATTCAAAACAGATGTGACAAAAATGTTAAAACTCGGCCAACTATAAAAAAATGCCTTTGTATCTAAATTATATTATTATATTTTCTTATATTGAATCATGTAAAAATGTTACCCGTAAACCTCTTAGGTTTCCATTACTTTTTAAATAAAAAAAAATTAATAAATAATTCAGTAATCAATAAATCCATTTATAAATCCCAGCGTTTTATTAATTTCCCCTGCAGCCACGACACGTATATATATATATAATATGACATAGTATACATACTATGTCATGACGTGTACCTTTCCCACGACATAGTATACCTACATAGATTTTGCAGATGTTTATAATATGTCTATATTTTTAAAGCTGAATATTTAGCAATACTCTTTTTAATGTATATGCGTTTTTCTTCCGAATTACTTAACATTTACACCAGAATACTCCTGAAAATGATTATGTTCATGTTTTTATTCCTTTAATTGTTCAATTAATATTTTAAACATTTTAATTTTTTTCTGTATGTTATAAAGAATAGTGTTCATTAATAGATCAAAACTTCTTAATTTCTTGATGGCAATAATGTTGCGCGCTAAAAGAAAAAAAAAACAATCTTAGGTTTAGAAGAGGAGTCAGTCCAGATTTAAAATGTCTCTTGGGACCGTAGCAGCACTTGTTGGCCTTCTTTCTTTCTAAAGATTCTTAGGTTCACTTCTTGGCTAAAATCATATAGAGTTGCAGAAAAATCTAATGATGTAGGTACATATGTATATATGTTTCATAACTAAGCTCATTTTTATCAGTATATATGTATTTCTAATAGCGAAAATACATTGTTACATTTCACTGTTGAAATTTCATTAGTTTCACAACTCTCTTCTTCTTTTTTTCTTATTGTTTTAGATCAATTAAAGGCAAAAATAATATCCCGATACTGAGAAATGAAACTGTAAATTCATTGTTTGATAACTTTTTACTGCCTGAATTGGTAAACTATATTTGTACCAATGAAAATATATTTTCATTAAAAATGTTAATCTAAATAAAATAAATATAACAAGTAATCTTTCCGTAAAATAAATATGAATGTGTAACAAATTTCCTTTTTTTCGTGTTTTTTTTTCCTATTAGCTGTTTCATATCACAATATAATTCAATAAATATTATGAATAAAAATACTATTTTCGTGTTTTTTTCACTACTTTTATTTTATATACCTATAATATAACCAAAGTTTTCGGACACCTCTGCTACTTCTTTTTTTTTACGTTTTAATAGGCCAAGAGGCCCAATTACACATGCAAAATACATTACAAAACAACCAGGCTGGAGTTAATCACATACATAGATTAATTGTGACCCTACCGGGTCATGCCCACTGGGCTACAAGGGTCACCGCATTCCATACTCACTTGGAGGAGGAAACAGAGGTTTCCGAAACATGTAGAAGTGACATTCTAAAATAAAAGTAGTGAAAAAATCAGATGATAGTGCTTTTATTTATAATACCTAATTAAAATAATGTTCCACAAGGTTAACGTCATCACATTTAATTATTTGATGTAATTATAATCACATTTTTTAATTTTTCTGTTCGTAATTTCTGGTAAATTACCGATATTAAATTCAAAGTTCATTTAATGTATATTAAAGATATCTCACAGAGATGAAACTGTATTTCTTATGGGAAAGTAGGTATAGAAGTCATTTGGGTGTACATAGGACTTATGACCTATCTTAATGGTTGGCTTAAGTGATCACTTTACACAATGTAACATTCGCCATTTCCACCCATGATAAAATATACCATGCTTATTCATTTTTTGGAAGTTGTACAGGCCGCATGGAAAGGCAATTACAACTCATATGTGAAAGCTCTCCACGCAATTTGAACATATATACAACTTCCAAAAAATGAATAAGCATTTTATATTCTCTCATGGGTGGAAATGGCGAATGTTACATTGTGTAAAGTGATCACTTAAGCCAACCATTAAGATAGGCCATAAATCCTATGTACACCCAAATGACTTCTATACCTACTTTTCCATAAGAAATACAGTTTCATCTCTGTGAGATATCTATAATATACATTAATTGATTAATAATGTCTCTGTGACATAAATCCAGCACTGTTCTGAAAGATTTGAACAAACTCAAAAATATTCTGAATTCAAAGTTCATATTACCGATTTAACAGTAATGCCACTTTCCGGTGAATTTGCATGCCCAACGCTTTCAAATTGAATGTCATGTACACTGGTTAAATATTTATCTCAAGCGGCGATCTTTAAATTTATCTTATAAACATAATTTGCACACGTGTACACGGTACTAAGATTTATCTCGACTACATCTCTAAAACTAATCTCGACCCGTGTATAGGCACGCACCGTCACAGCCCACGCTAAATTGTAGGAATGAATGAACTCTCGCAATGCTTGCAAAGTTTATTATTCAAGTTTGAGGAAAAGAATTTAAAGAATATTAAAAGTTGGTAAGTTAATTTTCCTTCACTTGTAGACGGTCGTGATGAATACTGAATGCATATCAGAATACATTTCATTTGACATAAATAGGGTTGCCAGTTTGAAATTATTTATATAAATAAATAACCAGTTTTAATCTTCAAAAAAAGTAACCCATAAAAACCAAATTTTTACAATACTCCCTTTCTCATTTTCGGGTTTTGCGTCTACCATATGCGTTGAAATATCCATACAACTTGTATGAAAAAAACATTAAAAATTTGAAAAATCCAAAACTATACTATTATTATTAATTTTTTTAACGAAAATTTGATAGATCGTCTTGATCGTCGCCATGAGTCTGCTTGCAAAGTTTCATCTCGATTGAATAACGGGAAAAGAGTTAAAAATCGATCCAAAGTTTTTTCGATGGCAAACCGGAAAGCAAGCAAGCAGACGCCACGAGTATAAAGGGAGTAAAAAGACAGGAAATAATAAATTATGTCGCACCTAATTATTAATTATTTTGAAACCGTATTTTTTGATTATAACATATGTATTTGTAGGCGATTTTTTATTTAAAAAAAATTGATTGTATTATTTGTATATATTAGGTCCTTACATATGAAATTGGCGTTTAGTACGGGAGGAACATAAAGCCGATTTTTTTTATTATAATATATTTATTTAATCAATGAATGTACAATTGCTATCTATGCACTTTTGCCATCTCATAGGTAGTTCATCGATCCCTTTACTAAAAAAACCATTCGGACGGGAATCAATAAAATCTTTGAAGGCGGTTTGGACTGCCCCATCGAAGTTGAATTCTTTCCTTTGCAAGAAGTTATCCAAATTTCGAAAAAAATTGTAATCTGTTGGGGCAAGGTCCGGAGAGTACGGTGGATGTCTTAGACATTCCAATTGAAGCTCCTCTAATTTGGTAGCCGTCTGCTGTGCAGTGTGTGGTCTAGCGTTATCATGAAGCAGCAGTGGCCGAGAGCGATTAACCAGTCTCGGTTGTTTAGCAGCTAGCTTTTCCATCATGGTTTGCAGTTGCTGACAACAGACATCTGCCGTAATTGTCTGGCCAGATTTAAGAAAACTGTGGTGAATGACACCAGCACTAGTCCACCAAACGCTCACAAGTACCTTTTTTGGAGTCAACTTTCGCTCGGGGCATGGTTTGGCTGGTTCGGCAGGGTTCAGCCATTGCGATGAGCGCTTCCGATAATCGTACAGGATCCACTTTTCATCACAGGTAATGATTCGATTTAAAATCCCTTCATTATTGTGCCGGTTGAGTAATGCAACGCAGCAGTCAACGCGCGTTTGTTGATTTGCTTCACTCAATTCGCGAGGTACCCACCTTTCAAGCTTTTTCACCTTACCAATTTGCTTCAAGTGGATTAAAACAGTTTTAACACTAACACCGCAGCCTGCAGCTAACTCGGATGTGGTTTGCGATGGATCCGCTTCCACAATAGCCTTCAATTCTTCATTATAAACTTTGGTCTCCGGCCGTCCACGGGGCTTGTTCTGCAGGTCGAAATTTCCAGAACGAAAACGTTGGAACCAAAAACGCACTGTGTTTTCTTTTGCGGAACCGTCGCCATACACATCATTAATCCTTCGAGCCGTTTCTGCAGCACTGGTGCCACGGTGAACTCGTACTCGTAAATAACGCGATATTTCAAGTTTTTCATTTTGTAAACTGAGTGACGCAAAGAAAAAAACAATTGAGGAAAAAACAAATGAATTATAATTTTCAAAACACAAATACATGAGTAAATAGCTGTATAAATTTGGATTTGGAATTCCTAACCAAAGAGAAGATATTTGAGATCAAATTTGCCAGTACGGCAAAACTCCAATTTCATATGTAAGGACCTAATATATACTTCTTTTATTTTATTAATTACACCAACATGTTTCATGTTTTTTTTATTCTCGCAAATACAATCTGGAATTCTAGGTCCACAACCCCTTTTCTCTCCTTTTCATATTAAAATGGTAGTAATCTGCCTGTCGGAGTATAAAGTCGAAATCTATCGTCGAGCATCGAGTATCGTATTATTGTGTCGCCATATATATCGAACTTCTCGAAGTAAAATTTCGCCGACTTGTGGTAGGTTCGCAACAGTTGGTGTATTAGGTGCTTCAGATTGGAAGATCTGTCAAGTGATCGTTGTATTCGAACATCGCGGTGAAACATTGGGAGGAGGAACACTCTCTTAATGGTGAGTTCAGTTATTTTCACATGTGTTCCTGTATCCCTAAAATTACAGTCCATTATTGTTCCGTATATCTCCGCATCTCCGTTCTCGTTTTATTCTTATATCACCCCGTAATTCTCATTTTTGATTCCCGGCGATTCGCGTCGGAAACACCATATTTCTGTTGGTTGCAGTTATTGTAAATTTCTATGAATCTGGATGAATGAATTTGAAAATAACAATGGTACATCTTATGACAGACTCAATTGGATAGATATTTTTAACAGAAAATAACACACGTACATGTATGTAGAAATAGGTATATATGTATGCGACGCAATTTGGCGGCACGAGAATTGAATGGATGGAATACGAAATAGGGGGAAAGGAAAGAAGCACGGAAGCCAAAACTCACCGCCACGCCAATGTTTTATTTTTCTTCTGGAAACACTGCGACGATGTACAATTAATTGACCATTCACTTATTCGTTTGAATTCGAGGCACTTCTTCCAATTATGCGTAGGCGCGACTTGGCAACAGGGTTTATTATGTTAATTCGACACGCAATGACGCAAATCTGCGCGCAACGGTTCGATTCGGACACTTCACACTTCAACAGTTATATTTTGACTACATAAAAGTAAAGATAAAGTAAGGGAAAAGAGGAGGGAGAGAAGAGTTTACGTCAAACGCCAGATTTCGTGCAGCGCCTAGATATCGGCAATACCTTACAATATATTCAGTAAAAAATTATACTTGAATGTTAACTATAGTATTATTGGTAACTCACTCTCTCGGTGTTAACTGTATTTGATAATCTACATTGACATTAGGACATGGATGTGCACTATGGTCCGAACAGAAGCGTATGCGATAGTGATTTTTAGAACTATGATAAGATTGATTGCGTATTATTTTGAGAATTATTGGTGACCAGAGGTTGACTTTACATCCTCTTTATTGTACAACAATTTATAATCATTCAGCTGGTACATCTAGCAAATGAGCGTTAAAAATATATAAATTGTATTTACAGTTTGTACCTTGCTCTGTTGCTGCTGAAATTCTTAACGAAAAAGTTTAAATGCTTGGGTTAATCTAATTACGAATGTAATTATTAAAATTAATCCTTTTGGTTTGTTAAATTGTATGTTTTGCGTTGTTATCTCGAAGTGGTGGGGGCAAAGAGCAAAGGGTGCGAAACACCCCCACTGACTCAAGTCCCACATTCATTTCTGTTCAAAAGTCGTACACGTATTAAGATGCGTTAAGTGCGAATCTGGACTACCAATTGATCCGAAAATTTAATTTTTAAATTGTTTAATGTTCCACCTTGATTATTATTTTTATGTATATAACACTACTCTCGATTCTGCGAGCCACAAATTAACAGACAAAATTTTCGGTTCGTGTAAAAATCATCATCCAAGTCGGTCCCCTACAACTAAGGGTCTTCATGACCTCTAAGCCCTTTTGACAATTCTAATCAATATCCCACTGAAGTGTTTTCAAAATAAATATAAAAAAAATGTCACTTCTGTCTCTGGAATCTATAAAACCTACATCTTATTGGAAATAAGTTTTTAAAAACAAACGCCTACTAAATTTTCCTTTTAAGTACGTAAATAATTAAAAAAAGTAACTTTTTTATATAAATATTGCTGTGTTTGCCATAAAAAAAATTACCTTTCTTATTTTACTAATTAGATAATTGGATATTACTATACATTACTGTCTTTGCTATAATTTGTCAGTCTAAAATCGACATCAACTCGACACTTTAGTAAGAAGTGTCTATTTTCACGTAACACATCCTTGGAGGTCGATTTGTTGAAGTGGAAATTACTACTTTTGCTCTGACACTACAAGGATTTTGCTGTCTTTGCTTTCAATAGTGATTTGGAAACACGATTTTGAAAGGGATAGAGCTGTATTTTTATATATTCTCGAATTAATATAAATTAGTTATCCTCAATCCATTCAAAACATTTTATTATTGTTAATTGATATGGCAGTTACTTTGTGGTGCGACATAATTATTTTAATTTTAATGAAACTTAGGTAGGCAAAACCATAATAAACCTAAGTATAAGAAAGGAAAAGAAAGAAAAGGAACATCGCCATTGTTTAAAGAACAACAATTTCTTAAAATTCGCCAATCATGTAATTAATACCAATCATTGTTTTGATAATCACAGACTAAAACCACTATCCCCGGTAAGTTTGATAATTAACAGTTTGGAAACCGTCTAAATCCAAAAGAACTTGAATTCTGAAAAAAAAATCATAAACATTATCATATTACAAAAGTCTCCGCTTCTCAGCATCTTCCCCTTGAAGACAACAAAAAAATCACCCCCTCTACTTAAATATTTTCATAATTTCTGTATTTAGGTTAGTTGTAAAATACACCCGATGATGAGAGGGACTGCTCCTCTCGAAACTATAGTTGCGTTAAGTTAACTCAACCTGTTATATATTATTTAATTAATTATATATTATTAATTAATTATAAAGTTTAAATAATGTAAATTAAAATCATCAAATTCATTTGTTTTCAAAATAAAATAACATTTTAATATTTTTCGTTTATACCCCTCATTTCTTCTATCGGAAATGATATTTTTCGAAGCCGCCGCAGAGTCGATAAGGACTTTTATTATTAAACCGAGAATTTTCATCTTTCCCCAACCGGCACAAGTCGGGAACATTTTTATAATTGAAAACGGTTCATTTTTGTGCTTCAGACGTGATTAAGACGCGAACCGGAAATTGCCTTTCAAATGAGAAACTGCCTGCAAAAAAGTGAAGAAAAGTTCGCAGCCCTGTCGGCAGAGCGTCGCGCTGGACCGGGGGAAGTTTAGCGCTCCAGGATCTGAATTTTAGCAACAGTCTCCTCCCTCCGTATCGGGAGTACCGAACAGCCTTTTTTCTTCCCCTATTGTTGGGGAAATCGCAAAGTGATAAAATAAGTTCTGGAGAGCGTTGCGAAGCGGAAAATGTAGTCTGGAATATTCCGGGCGCACTTCGCGCTCGTTTTATTGTCAGAACTCGTTTTATCGGCGATTATTTCGACAGTGTCCTTGGAGAAGCGTAAATATGTTCGCATTACAGGCGAAGTCAGAAGCCTCGGACGACAATGCGTCAAATGAACAGAATTAAGTCGATAGTCACAAAAAAATAAACAAAAATATCAGCATTAGTTTTGGTAGAATCACTTTTTCGAATCAAAACGGCTGACCAAATAAGGTACTATAATACTGACCCATAAAAACCAAGTTTTTATTGTACTCCCTTTCTCATTTGTATTGTTTCCAATTTGATATTCTATCAACATATTTCTCTTGCTTTTAGTTCATGTGGAAAATCTATTCCATGTATATTATTATCCTTAATTCTTAATTATAGAATATTGAAAACGTTATAATTGGCACGGCATCGATCGGCGTTTGATCGGACACATGGCTCGATTCAGACTAGTTGAAATAGGTTTAGCGCCTTCTCCACGCGTCGGGCTCCTTTTTCATTTGTATGATTTCCAATAAGAAAAAACCGTTAAAATTTCGAAAAATCCAAAATTATACTATAATTGATTTTTTTTAAATGAAAATTTGTTAGATCGTTTTTATCATCGCCACGAGTCTGCCTGCAAAGTTTCAGCTCGATTGGATCACGAGAAAAGGGTTAAAAATCGATCCAAAGCTTTTTTGGCAGACAAGCAGACGCTACGAGTTAAAAGTGAGAGAGTCAAAGAGATATTTACAGAATCATTTTAACTATTTAATCTATTTTAATGGTATAAAGTGAAATATTCGAGGGGGTTCTAAGCCCCTGCTTCGAACCCCCTCGAAACCATGAAAGAAAAAGTAGCAATGTCATGTCTGTCAACATTTTGCAACAAGTTTGTTCCAAGTACTCACCCTGTGTACATTCAAAACACAACAAAACTTGAAGATATTGTGTACGGTGTGTATAGCGCAGAATCGCTCCAATTCTCGAGCTTATTTATTTTCCAATTTCCCGGGGTTGGGTGCCCCGGCGTTGGGCGCCATCTGTTGTTAAAAGTATTAAGCAAACAGAGAATCGAAAAATAATATATAACGCAACATCTGTTTGCGACATGATTTAATGGTATTTTGCGCGAGTTCAAAGTGTATTAATGAATACATTATTTATTAAGGGAAGACTGCGAACTTGCAAACGATCCCTAAATATTATTCCATTTCTGTGGAATTATTCGAAACAATACCTCCCTTGAAAAGGTTTATTTTGTAACGTTTTGTGACTGGCGGTGCATGACGTAGCCAGCTAGGAGTGCGTGTCGGATGAGGATCTGTCTGGTGGTGTAATTGAATCAAAATAACAAATGGGATTGCATGTTATACCGAACAAGAATAATCAGTTCTATATATATAATCTTAATCAAATTGTGTGTAATTACTCTTTAGGTTCCTGGCTTGTTAAATATATTCTTTCTTTTCTCCTTGGCAATTCCAAAACAAGAAATTAATATTTATTTATTTGTGGGCATACAGCGCATAGCACTAATTACAAAAATGTACACAAGAAAGCAACTTAAATAAGAATA
Organism: Agrypnia vestita; assembly: GCA_016648135.1. Taxonomy (NCBI): domain Eukaryota; kingdom Metazoa; phylum Arthropoda; class Insecta; order Trichoptera; family Phryganeidae; genus Agrypnia; species Agrypnia vestita. Next base: position 124,978 of record JADDOH010005527.1, read on the forward strand.
GAAAAAAGTAACCCATAAAAACCAAATTTTTGCAATACTCCCTTTCTCATTTTTGGGTTTCGTGTCTACCATATGCATCGGAATCTCCATACAACTTACTGATTTGTATGAAAAAACCATTAAAAATTTAAAAAATCTAAATTTATACTATAATTATTTTTTCTTTATAACTTTGTGGTGACATATTCAATAATTAAATTAAATAAAAACAACTTTGTAGACACCACTGAAATATTTACTCCGCCTACGTTCCACTCGCCCCCCCCCCCCTTGTTAATTTGAAATCTATATATGTTCTTTAATTTTAGTATACTAGTTATCCTCCTGAGGAAGGGAACTTTGTTTCCGTAACATATAGAGGTGTGAATAAAAATATTTCAGTGGTGTTTACAAAGTTGTCTTTATTTAATTTAATAATTTATATTTTTTAACAAAAATTTGATAGATCTTCTTGATCGTCGCCACAAGTCTGCTTGCAAAGTTTCAACTCGATTCGATCACGGGAAAAGGGTTAAAAATTAATCCAAAGTTTTTTGTCAGACAAGCAATCAATCAATCAGACGCCACGATTTAAGGGGGGGGCAAGGTTTTTAACTTTTTTATTTTGCATTTTATTTTTAATTTTTTAAATGAATGTATTACATCGCAAGAATATTGTGTCAAAATTTCAAGTCAATCGGAGCAAAATTGATGAAATTATTAACATTTGAGCGATACTCAGACTGATTTTCTATACCTGCTCGGGCAGCTGAGAGACGCGCTCACCCGAGGACTACCGGACGTGCTATTTGTATTGGAAGAGTTTTGCGTAGACAAGGACAAAAATATGGTGATGATGAAAGCTCTTTGCTGTGTGAACATGACATCGATGATTATCTGTAAGTATAAAATAAGTGTTGAGTTTTATTTTGAATTTTACAGTGTGCAAAATTTTAAACCGTTTTCATCACATCTCACGTTTTCAAAGTCGGTGTCCATCATAACTTCAAAACTACTTCACCGATCCTTTTGAAATTTTGAACACTATTTTTGTACATAATTTACAAGGTAATGCTGGAGATTTTTTTTCAAATTTGTTATTAATTTTAATTTTTTAATAACAAAATCGCGTTTTCCCCTTCAAAGTGTTCCGAAAAATTGAAAAATTGAAATTTCAAAAAACCCTCCCAGAGTTACCTGGGAAAACCTATTATCTAACGAATGAACTTTGATTTTTTGATTTCAGATGATCTAGCACCAAGTTATAATGGACACCGCAATTCTACTTTTTTCCGAAACACGTCCGAATAATTGCTGCCATTGCCGTATTTTTTAATATTTCGTCTTGAAAATTTTACACAATATTCTTCCAATGTCATACTTTAATTTATTATTAGTTTTAATAAAGAGATTTTTAACTGTGTCGTCACAAAAAATTCACAAAAACATACCTTTTTTTGTACGAATTAACCTTACCCCGCCCTTAATAAAGAAAGTAAAAAGCAGAATAAATTTAAAAAAAGATCGGCAAATATTTAAAAAAATATACAGAAAAATTTAGGATAATCCTGGTACTAACAGTGATACATAGAAGTGAAATATTTAGCTAGCAGAAGAGGAATGAAAGGAATGAAAGGAGATGAGATCTCTTTTGTGTTTATGTAGCAAATCCATTTATGACGATATTAGGAATATGATCGTAGCATAATTAATAGAACTCAAAAAAAGGTCGCTCGGATGGTTCGGCCATGTGGAGCGAGTGAGTAAGAAAAAAATGGCACGAAAGATATATAACGCAAGTGTTGACGTCACCAGAAAGAGATGGCGATCGTGGAAGTAGGTAGTCGTGTTAGACGCCTCAATTGTCGAGCTTACATGTGAAGATGTATGAATGTGGATGAGGCGAGAGTTGTATGTCGGGACAGGAGAGTGTTGCATTTCGTCCGCTCCGCCTACCCTCGTGGGAAAACGGTGTGATGATGGTAATTAACTGAATAAAACTTTATATGATTTCAAAAATTAAAAAGTCAAGAAATCTATGAAGAACCCAAAAAACAACAAAACATAGCAAAAATTAATAAATGGATGGCAGGAATCTTCGAATACGGATTTTTTTAGCTGTGGCACTCGAAAAACTGAACTAGGGTATTGATTTTCGTGAAATTCATGAATGTGCCAATATCTTGGTTGGTTATAAGTTGGCCTATACCCTCCAAGGGTTAACGTTGACTTTTGGAATACCCTGTACAAAATAAAATTGTCAGGTAATACTATTGTAATTGGGTGGGTCCTTTTGGTCCTTACTAGGAGAAGGTGTTGGTTATGGTCTTAAGTCTTTAGAAATTGTGATATTTTAGCTTTGAGGATACACTTTTGCTTTCTAAATACTCCTGACGTAACTGAATCCTTATTTTGCTTTCTTAATTCTGTCTATCCAGTTGTGTTGCTTACTGAAGAACCTTTATATATTCCTTATGAACCTGTATAAAATCAATGTTCTTCATTTAGATAATTTGTAAATTAAAGACTGTTATAACTCTGGTTGGTTTATTAGCATTACTCGAGTTTCGAGAGTATCAGTAACTTTCGTCGAAAGGCACTTTCTCGCAGACCAGACGCAGGCCATTCTCGTTACCATCCGGAGAAACTTCGCTTCGACTCCAAGCACTTTCATGTGAGGTACGAATTAATTTCGTTATTCAAGAAAATGCGGTAAGTAAGTTGAGCTTTCTGCGCCCTCCCTTTTCTCGCATACAGTCCATACTGTCGTTCCCATTTGCCACCCATCATATTTTAACTTATTTATATATTAAAACTCCCCAACTTTTTAATTCTATAAGCGTCGGAATCAAAAGGTTTGTTAAAAATATGATTTAATTTTTGACTGATTATATTAATAATTTCCGCTGCAAAATAACTGATTTCGTTTTACATTTGTCACGACGTCTGATATGACAAATGTAAAACGAAAAAGAAGAAATGTTTTGTACGGAAAAACTTCGAAAGCCATTGAATAATATTCAGATCTATGAAATTATTCAAATAGTGAAAACTCTTTTTTCATCCGTCGGGTTTCCGCTTCATTAAAAGTTGTCAACTTCTCTGCCGCGTCTGGGTGCCGAGTTTAGAAGTTCCTAATAAAAATTGAGCTGCGAAATTCGAAAAATCTGGTTTTGTCCGCTTTAGTTTGGAAATATTCATAAATTTTGTAAAAAAAAACCCTCCATTTTACAAAGTTTGGACGAGAAAGTAATGCAAACTTTCGCCGAGAAATTGAGCCCTACCCAGCGTTTATCGTGTTTTTCAGTGAAATTCTGACGAAGGAATCTGGTGATAATAAAACTATATTTACCCATGCATATTAACGTCTTTGCTGACGTCACAAAGCCACAACAACGCGGCGAAAAGTTTACGAAACCAGAATATTTTTGAGTTTTTTTTAAATCTTTCAGAACAGTAGTAGTGGATTTCTTGTAACAGAGACATCATTAATCAATTAATGTATATTATGGATGTCTCACAGAGACGAAACTGTATTTTATTATTATTATGGGAAAGTAGGTATAGAAGTCATTTATGGTGTATATCGGACTTACGACCGATCGTATGGTAGGCTTAAGTGATCACTTTACACAATGTAACGTTCGCCATTCACAGGCCGGTATAATAGGTTGTTACAACACAAACATAATGTGTGTCATATAATCCAAATATATAAAACTTTCAAAAATTAGTAAGACATGGTATATTCTATCATGGTGGAAATGGCGAACGTTACATATGTGTATACTGATCACTTAAGCCTTCCATACGATCGGTCGTAAGTCCGATATACACCATAAATGACTTCTATACCTTCTTTCCCATAATAATAATAATACACAGTTTCTTCTCTGTGAGGTATCCATAATATTCATTAATAGATTTACGAAACCAAATTAAATAAATATTTCAACTATTTGACAAAAAATTTGAAAGTTTTTGATGTAAATCTGTTTGTAATGCAAAAAGTAATTGATAGTTATATATAATTTTATTTACAACAATGAGATCTATACTCTGTTTAAAGAGCTGAACGTCACAAAATTTATAAAACTGGGAAGACTTCGGTGGCTGGATGATGAGTAAAGAATGACCGAGCATCAAACACCAAAGTCCCTGCTGAACTTAAGGCCGATAGAGCGAAGGAGCTTAGGAAGGCCAAATTTAAGATGGAGTGACAACGTCCTCAAAGACATATCTGCCTTGGAGCTTCTGAACTGGGATGGACTCATGATGAACTAAGAGATGGACTCTTGAGGAAACCAAGACCCACCAGGGGTTGTAGAACAAAGAGTGACGATGACGATATTTTTATTTTAGTTTTAGGATCCTGAAATATTAAATGTGAATTTTCATCTGAACAAGTGTAGTTGGATAGAATTGTAAATTGTTTGTTTTACAACAAAAAAAAAAAATTAAAAATAAAACAATATATTTTTTTCCTATACTTTTGATGTTTCTGATATTAACTTTTTTTTTAGTAAGAAAAAAATATAAAAAAAATTTTATAAACCACATTGATTATTTTTGACTCTTTATACAAGGTGTACCAGAGCTAGCAGCTGAAATTTGACCGGTAGATTCCTGCCTATGTTATGAGTCTAAAATGTTAAAGTAACAATGATCTATATTTCTATACAATATTTCTGACTTATTTATTGCAAAAAAGTTGAACGATCACAACAGTAACTTATGTCGATTATGAAAAATTCGTTCGCTTTAATACAAGTCGAATTAAAATGATAAAAACCTTGCAAAAATAGAAAAAAGTTTTTTTGAATCAGTTGTATTGAATCAAATGAATTTTTGATAGTCGATATAATTTACTGTAATGATGTATAAACTTTTTCAATAAATAAGTCATAAATATTGAAAAAAGAATGCAAACTTTGATATTGAATATCTCCGTAACTATTGATATTAGGTCATGGTTGCTTAAACATTTTAGACGCAGAAATTTACCGGCCAAGTTTCTACTGCTAGCTCTGGTACACCCTGTATGGCGTGAGCATGTTTACGCGTCAAACCATGAGCGTGACCACACTAACTTTTCCATCTTGCAGAGTCAGGATCAAACACGATTTTCAGTGTCGTATATTTAAAGTCAATCTGCTGTGTACGGATGACAATTCCCAGCATTTTATAGATGATTAAACACTAAAGTATTGTACTTAAACCTGTCATTAACGCATGTCATAATAACAATTTAAAAACTCTTGGCATTTAAAAGGTTAATACCGCCTAGGTTCCATACCGCAGCATCTTTTTCATTATTTACACAAAGGTAGAGTGGCAAGGAAGAAAGTTAATACTAAAAAGATATTATGTTTTTTCAATGTTTTTAGTAGTTAAAGAGAGTTTTCTTAATTTACGTATGAAAGTGATATATAAGTGGAAGTTTCACAATGAATAAGTGGAAATGGAGCAAAGAGATAATATATATTCCACATATACTTGAGCCTCGAAAATCGCAAACTTGCTTGAGAAGATGTATGATTGTGGATAAAACTAATGTTCTATGTGAAAACAGACGAGTGACTCTTCTTTTTGTTTTCCAATCCTCGTTAAGAAACGGCGTGATTTTTTTATTTTTAAGAATATTTTAAATTCATAGAAATAAAGTGAAAACAAATAAACAAAAAATAATGGCTTGTATCCAGTCAGAAAAATTATACATACTGTCACGAGATTGTGGAATTAAAGCTAACTACGCACGTCGCACTGTCAAAATCTCGAAATGACTGGGCTATTATCGTAGAACCTAGAAGCATCGCGACGCGACATTTATCTATGAAAGGATACAGCGCTTTAGCCATTATTGACGTTTGGTAAGTGCAATATAGAAACTCGTCGATACCAGCGATAAACCGTAATAAACGCGGTGTGTTCAGTGCGCTGTAAACGTAGTGACAGATATCCGGTGAAGTACTTTCGTCAGATAATTGAACGGAATACTCTCAAAAGTGATCGAAGCGATACAAACGGTGTAAATAATGTGAATTAAGAAACAGTGTAATAATAAGTATGTGAAATTTTCTGACACTTTAATGTCAAATTTCAATCAATCGTCAAATTCAATAAAAAAAAAGTTGTTATAAAAACGGCTGATAATTAAGCGTTAACCAAATACTCGTATAATTTTTTAAAAAGTATGGAATTTATTGTATTTACAGGGTATACGGCCGTTATTAGCTGGCTTAACTGATCACTTTACACAATATAATGTTCACCGATTCCACTACATCCATCAAATTCGGAAACTTTTATTTATGAGTCTTCCACCATTTCGTTTCTTCAAAACAAACCATACCATCGCCATCTGTGATTGAAATTTGTCATTCCTTAAACCATTTTTAGATGTAGCCGCTAATGCCTAGACTCCTATTATTTCGTCTTAGCGAGTCATCTTTAATATATCTTGAATCGAATTGAAAACACTGTCACGAGATGATAAAAACGGAAGGAATTGCATATAGTCATAGATTTCACCACACTCTACATCTTTTACAATGGCTGTTTCGATGTCACCACTTTATTATTAAATGTCACATTTATTAATATAATTAATGAATCGTTCATTTATTTCACGACACCGTGACGATACTCAAATATTAGGTCCTTACGTATGAAATTGACGTTTAGTATGGGAGGAACATAAAGCCGATTTTTATAATATATTTATTTAATCAAAGTATGTACCATTGCTATCTATGCATTTTTGCCATCTCATAGGTAGTTCATCGATCCCTTTACTAAAAAAACCATTCGGACGGGAATCAATAAAATGTTTGAAGGCGGTTTTGACTGCCCCATCGGAGTTGAATTTTTTCCTTTGCAAGAAGTTATCCAAATTTCGAAAAAAAATGGTAATCTGTTGGGGCAAGATCCGGAGAGTACGGTGGATGTCTTAGACATTCCAACTGAAGCTCCTCTAATTTGGTAGCCGTCTGTTGTGCAGTGTGTGGTCTAGCGTTATCATGAAGCAGCAGTGGCCTAGAGCGATTAACCAGCCTCGGTTGTTTAGCAGCTAGCTTTTCCATCATGGTTTGCAGTTGCTGACAATAGACATCTGCCGTAATCGTCTGGCCAGATTTAAGAAAGCTGTAGTGAACGACACCAGCACTAGTCCACCAAACGCTCACAAGTAACTTTTTTGGAGTCAATTTTCGCTTGGGGCATAGTTTGGCTGGTTCGGCAAGGTTCAGCCATTGCGATGAGCGCTTCCGATTATCGTACAGGATCCACTTTTCATCACAGGTAATGATTCGATTTAAAATCCCTTCATTATTGTGCCGGTTGAGTAATGCAACGCAGCAGTCAACGCGCGTTTGTTGATTTGCTTCACTCAATTCGTGAGGTACCCACCTTTCAAGCTTTTTCACCTTACCAATTTGCTTCAAGTGGATTAAAACAGTTTTATCACTAACACCGCAGCCTGCAGCTAACTCGGATGTGGTTTGCGATGGATCCGCTTCCACAATAGCCTTCAATTCTTCATTATCAACTTTGGTCTCCGGCCGTCCACGGGGCTTGTTCTGCAGGTCGAAATTTCCAGAACGAAAACGTTGGAACCAAAAACGCACTGTGTTTTCTTTTGCGGCACCGTCGCCATACACATTATTAATCCTTCGAGCCGTTTCTGCAGCACTGGTGCCACGGTGGAACTCGTACTCGTAAATAACGCGATATTTCAAGTTTTTCATTTTGTAAACTGAGTGACGCAAAGAAAAAAACAATTGAGGAAAAAACAAATTAATTATAATTTTCAAAACACAAATACATGAGTAAATAGCTGTATAAATTTGGATTTGGAATTCCTAACCAAAGAGAAGATATTTGAGATCAAATTTGCCAGTACGGCAAAACGCCAATTTCATATGTAAGGACCTAATATAATGACATGATTTTTGTCATTTAATTCTGAATTTACATGATTTGAAAAATTTTCCATGAAAATTTCTGTACTTTTGTGTTTTTGAAATCCATACTGATTCGGATCTAATATGTTAAACTTTATTAGGTAATTATAGATTTTAGTATGCAAAGATTTTTTCAATAGCAGGCAGTATACATATGGGCCTGTAATTAGTATATTCATCATGCTCCCCCCCTTTATAGATTGGTCTTATAATTCCAATTTTTAACATTCCTGGGATTTCATGCTGTGTCAAGATAGTATTTATAAGATGAACAATCACGGGACCTAGCACATTTATGTTTCTTTTAATCTCACCCAAGCGTATGCCATCAATACCTGGCATATGAGTAAGTTTCATACCCATTACTATTTCTATGATATCACTCAGAGACGCTTTAGTGATTAACAAACTCTGTGGTTGATTTACCAAAGAAAAGTCTGACAATTTATGTTCACAATGGTGCAACTTTATATATGAAAATGCAACTATGAGTGTTATAATAAATTGACAACGACACTAGAACTGAAACTCTTTACGTTAGCCTTAGAAGATGTATTTAAGACCCTGAATTGGGATTACAAAGGTGTGAATGAGATAAATGGCACAATTCACCTAAGACTTGCTGATGACATAGTAGTTGTAAGTAAAGATATCAAAGAACTAAGTTTAATGTTAAAAGAACTGCACGAGGCTTTGAGCAAAGTAAGTCTTAAGATGAATATAAAGAAAACAAAAATTTTGAGTCCAGAGAACAAAGTCATCACTATCAATATATATATCAATAATATTGAAATAGTAGACGAATATTATATATCTAGGACACAAGATAAAAATAGACAAAGATAACCAAACAGCAGAATTTCCAAGACGAATATAAAACATAAACACAAGGAAATATTACAGAACAACGCTTAGAATAACAATTCTTCACAAACTAAATTACAAATATTTAAATATTTTACAATAAAAAATGTTTTTTTCTTTATATAGTAAATTTCACATAAGTATACGTGAAAAAAAAGTATTTTTTTTTTAAACATTTTTAAATTTTTATTTGTAAACATTTTTAAAAAAATGTTAAAAATATGTAATTGATGTAATTCTTCCTGGTGTAATTTTCGATGTATAATTCAAAAATGTTGCGTAGGTACCATAATATTTTTTTAAACACATTTTTGACCAGTCGGGTACCGAAGCTAAAAAAAGAAACAATGTCATTGTTCATAAAAATATATTATTATTTTGCATCAAGCAGTTTGAGCAGGTAGTAAAGGAAAATTTAAGAAATATTTCATAACTTACATTGATACGACTTATTGAAGTAATAGCTTTCAGCTATTTTTCGTAAATTTGTCCGATTCACCTCAGATTAGAGTCTAATTACGATGTTCTATTTTTATTAAGGATTGGATTATTCAGCTCTTCTCAAAACTGATCAATGGGGTATTGATGTCACCACCGGGTAAAATCCACATTTCCTTTTGACATCTAGTGATTACAAGATATTAAAGGGATTTCCAATATTAATCGGTACGTAATGAATATTGAATAGTTACCCTTATAAATAACATGTAAATATCTAGAGCAGGATTATTCACGAATGTAATTGAATTTCAATCAAAATATTGAAATTGTAATATTCATATTATTAATAAAGCTTTGATAATTAGTGTGACATGAGAACGAGTTTGATATTAATATTCAGTCATTTCTAAATATAATATGATAAACACGATGACTGGATGCGGTTGGCTGGCCCTACTTTAATTATCATAATTTGAATATTGGAAATGAATAAAGCACTAAGTGTCGAAAATAAAAAAAAAAAGTAAGTGTACAGATTAGTACTATATGCCTTCGTCAATCCATAAAACACTGCATCGAAGTCTTGTATGTGTTAATTTCCTAGTTATATATTAAATGCCGCGTCATTTTTTTTTAAATAAGTCACTAAACGACATAAGTATTTTACAGTTTTTGATATTGAAATGACTAACTCATGTGAGGTATCGGCTTGTAGTAGAGTTAATAATATTAATGAAAAGGTGTGTAAAAAAAGCACGCAAAGGGTGAAAAAGACTATATTCGCATTTTATCTTGTACCTTAAAATTAAAATTCTGGCACTTAGTGCTGTATTTATTTCCAGTATTCATTTAAATAATACAAATTCATTACATGTGATTTAAAAATGAAAACTTCTTTAATAATTTCGTTGTGTGTTTGTTTGTCCGTAACGTCCATAACTTTCTGGAATTAAGCTGAATCAGCGCGTAACAGGCAAGAGCTTAGGCAACACGCAAGGGTCGCCCTCCAAATTACACGGTCTTGATATTTTTCTATTATTATTTTATTATCGTTAGTTTTAGGTTTAAGCGAATAAAGACAATTAAAAAAAAAAATTGGTTTTCTAGTCATGAATTTTCGACTTCAAAATCCGGAATTTATTATGTCCGTAATTTTTCATTCTGTGATTGCAAAAATAGTAAAATAGTATTTTTAATACGCTTTATAAAAACTAAAATATGCTTTAACATTTTATATTTTCGTATTCATAGTTGATACAGCTCACAGTTAGATACACGTGAAAATATTCTGAATGCGAAACACTCATGAATTTTTTGCTGGTCACGTAAAAATAATCTCACCATCTATGTTGAAAAAATAACAAATTTACATTATTTCTCTTAATATTCAAAGAAAATTATTCACCACCTTTTCTTTTAACAATGAATGATTATAAAAACAGATAAACAATTATGTAGTAGCAAAAAAATAGAAAACGTTTAGACGGCAACCTGTATGCCTTTTAGTATTAAATAAAAAAAATGCCAACCGCACACTACTAAAGTGTGTAAAAATTTACGAATAGTAGATACTTTTTTATTGAGATTTAAGCATTAAGATTATTTATTAATTAATAGAGAAATTGTAAATTAAGTGGAATATTGGAAATTATAGATGAATGAAATTTTTTTGTACCTTTTTTTCTGCATATTAGTGACGTTTAGAACGCGAAATGAAATGGGTTAGATTATTTCCGTCTTTCACATATCTACCTTGTTTTTGCCTATTTACCTATCACCTACATACGCAAATCAGAACTGTAATTATTTCGAACAACGCCGTCCAGATCGCATTCGAGCTAACACTTAAAATAACGCTGTGCCGCAGAAAGCATGGAATTACTCATAATAAAAATGCGTCTATGGCCTTAAAATTAAATAAATAAAACAATCGCGATTGTTATCTATCTTAAGAAAGAAGCACCTCACCGCTCGTTGTATGGTGGATTGCTGCAACAGTTCCAGAACTAGCATCCAGAAAAATTAAGTGCATGCATCCGTCCTCCTGTAAAATTCCACTGTTATACCCACCACCATATATGCTTGGAAAAAACATCGACATTACGACTTTTGTCACCGCAACTTTTCACTTAAACTTCACAAAATTTGTATATCGCCTTGAATTTTCAACTATTTTATTTATTTCGGGACTTACACGCAATTATTTGACATTTTTTTCATCGTTATCAGATCAGACAAGGACTGCGTTCCGATATTGACTAAACGCGCCAATTCATGCCGCTTACGAAAACCTCTTGCACTGGGCGCAGAGGAGGCGCGAAAAGAAATCTTAATCTATCATAAATTTCTACCATCGAATTCTACCTGATGTTATGTCTCGGATAAATAAAGAAAAATAAGTTATTAAAACAATGAAAATCCGAAAACTTCAATATCTAGGACATGTGATGAGACATCCAGAGAAATACGAGATCTTGCATCTCATAATGCACGGAAAGATTGCCGGAAGTCGGGGCCCTTGAAGAAGGACTTCATGGCTGAGAAACTTGAGACAGTGGTTTGGCCAGTCTACTGTGGAGCTGTTCCGGGCCGAGTAAACAAAGTCTGCATAGCCAACATGATAGCCAACGTCCGTTAAACGGACAAGGCACGAGAAGAAGAAGAAGAAATTCTACCTGCATCGTATTCGTTCCGGGATAGATTCCTGTTAGCTAATATTTAAGGCATTTATCGCGACTCCGTTACCCTCTGTTTGGATTGTTTTTGGAACAATAAAATTCTTGTACCTAACATTAGCACGTAATTGATCACGCGGGCGGACGTCGCACGCATATTTGCGTGTGCTTTGAAAAAGCACTGAGTTGATGGTTAAATATTACCAGGAATGCTAATTTGACATATTTAAGACGATATTGAAGGAGTATAATCGAGGAAATTTTGGGTTCAGTTGCGTTACATGCGTGCAAATGAATACAGATGAATTCTGTAAAGGTTATACATACAGGGTTAACCCGATTAGGAATGGGAAGTACAATGTAAATTATTTAGCCTTTTCATATCCTTTACTACAGAATAAATGTTTCATAAATTTTCAGCATGTATATTCTAATTTAAGTCTCGTCAGTATCTCTTATGTTGTATACTCGTAATGGAAATTTGAACCAGTTTAGTTTGCAAAAAAAAAAATTTTTTTTTTATTTACTAGCTGATTGGCCCGGCTTTGCTCGGTAAGCATAGAATTGTCCTTTTTTTTCTGGTTTTGACACCAGTTTTGTTTAAGATTGGATAGCCTTGCTGGACCATCTTTGCTTTGCCAAAATCATAACACTTTAGAAAGAACCTTCCAAAACTTTCTAGAGCATTCCGAAATCTTGTAGAACTTTCTGAAATCTTCAAGAGCATTATAATTCTTTCTGGAACCCCTAGACCCACTAACGCACTCCTGCACTCAGTTTTAACTTAATAGAACTTCTTGATAGGTTGTAGAACTTTCTCTTTCCAGAACTTTCTATAGAATTATCGAACCTTCTAAAACTTTCCGGAACCTTTTAAACTTGCTGACACACTCCGCAATTAAATTTGGAACCTTAAAGAACTTTCTGAAACTTTCTTCATCTAGAAATTTCCAGAGAATTCTGGAACCTAGAGCTTTATCTAACGTTCGATAAAGTTCTAAAATGTTCTGGAAGGAGAACGTCCTAGAAGATTCTCTATTCTACTAAAGAAAGTTCTCTAACGTTCCAAACAGTGTGGCGGAGAGTGACTTTGAGTCTAGAAGGTTTCAGAACCGAAGGTTCTCGAATGCTATAGAAGGTTCTGGAAAGATAAAGTTCACGAAGGTTGTAAAGATTCACGAAGGTTGTAAGTTCTCTTTCCAGAACTTTCTACAGCTCTATCAAACGTTCTGGAACCTTCTAGACTCACCAACATACTCCGCCACTCAGTTTGCAACCTTATAGAATCTCTCCGAATCTTCTAGAATACTCCCCTTCCAGAACGTTCTATAGCTTTTCCGGACATTATAAAACGTTTTTGACTTAACGGCATACTCCGCCACTTAGTTTGGAACCTTATAGAAATTTAGGGAATTTCCTAGAACGTTCTCCTTCCAGAACTTTCTAGAGTGGATTTTTCCGGAACCTTCTAGAGTTACCGACACAGTAGGCGGGCTCATTTTGGAATAATTGGAAGCATTTGCGGCCTTCCCATAACAAAATAATGTGCTAGAAAGCATATTTTTGCCACCCACTCCCACCCACGATTAGCCACCCCCACCCAAATCGCATACTTTCGATGTGACACCAAGGGCTGTCTACCACCATAACCACCAGGTGGTTGGTTGTAAAGAAAACTTGGCGGGTAGGGAAAGACAATTTTTTTATATATAGTGCTGAGTTAAAATTTGAACTTTGCTTATTTAACAGTAAGACGCAATAATAAAATACAAAGGATTTAATTTAAAAAGGCACTTCATGCTTCGGCTATATAAATCAAAATAAAATTTAATGAAATTAAGAGAACTTCCAATCGAAAGCACTGTAATTTTTTAAAAATAAATCCATTCACTAAAGAATCATAAATATAATATATTTTTATGTGCGAGCACGTTACACACACATTTCTGTGTTTGTACCGTGTACCATGTGAGCTGTATTGAAAACGCGGGTTTATCATTAACATAATTACATTTTAAGCCCGATGTTCCGTCGGTACCGAGTGTCCCGACGGAACAAGTAATGCCCAGCGAATACGGTTATTTGAATTCGCGATGTCTGCCTCCCCGCCTCAGCGATTCACCGTTAAGATAATCAGATTGATTTACATTCATAAAATTCAGTCGCATGAACTAAACGAACAAAATATTATTTCATCTCAAAATTCATCGTGCTTGCAAAAAACCGCTTGTAAAATATATTTTTGGCGCAATTTGAGTCACCGCTTTTGCTGTATTTATTTAGTTTTCGGGCTTAATGGTTTTATTAGCAAACAAATTTTAATAATTGCTTTTAATATTTTTTAGAGGATTTTAAACGAATACACGAACGCGGATGATTAAGAAACCATGTGCGAAAGGGGTCTGTCACTAAAATCCGGCTCCTTTCGGTATTGACAATGTGTAAATAGGTATATCATGATTTACGTGCATGATTTGTATGTTCAGTATTGCCAATAGCAAGGCACTTTTTTTTAATAGAGATGCGAATACGGAATGCGTGTCGCATCAATATTCTTACTATTTTTAAACTAAGCTAAACGCGTGTGCTATGAATATAGGACAAACTCACTGATCTGAAATGAGATTCGAACCCGCGACCTTTGGATTATGAGGCGAGTGTCCTAACCACAAGACCAACAAGCTACTTATTATATTAGATCTACTATTAGATAATGAATATGCAATCTTTATTTCTAGTAAGTTAGAGAGTTACTTTCTTTATATAATTATTCAAAAAAAATAGTTTTCGCTCCATGCCCGCTGGGAGCATTGGGAATTTTCGAGCAATTGATGCGCAGTATCCGCGTTTTAAAGAACTTTCAGCCGATCTCGTTAGTGACGAAGAGGGGCATCACCACACCTTTATAATTATTTTTCATGAATTTTGATATGTGTTTTCTTCATAAACTGATATAATAGGTTATTTTTATTATAAATACAGATGCAAAGATAGAATACCCATCAATATATATTTTTTTCAATTACGCTTGTGCTATAAAAATAACTAACTTACTGTTTTCCTTGGTATGGTATAGTCCATGGACGCTTGACAAATAATAAATCCGTTAAGTCTCAGGCCTTTGAGATATGGCCCTAAAGACGTATACTGAAAGTTTCTTGGGTGGATAGAATGATAAATATACGAATGTTGAGTACTCCAGTGTATGGAAAAAAGCCGAGAAGTGCCACGGACCATCATGATAAAAACGCATGAGTATCTCAGACTTATTGTCAGAGGACCAAAGTATAGTCCAGGACAAAATAAGTGAAAAAATAAGTTTAGGAAGACGCCGCATCTCATGATTGTGGAACATGAGAAACTGATACAATTGTAACTCGTATGGGTTGTTTTATTGCAGCGCGCGGCGAATATAATCATGATCGCAAATGTGAACACTGAACTCTGATAGGAGATAGCACTATAAGAAGAAGCTGGTTTCCGGGAATAGGGCTGATCTATCGATCAACAGATCACTAGGCGAGAGTCATAACCACCGGACCGACAAGCTTCTATGAATGGTGTGTTTATAATTCCAGAATTAGTAAAGGGAGTGATTTGATGTAGATGCAAGAACACATCACTACGTAAAACATTCCTCCCAAGTTGAAATATAATGCCTTTCTAAAGGTTGACTAGGGATGACCCCAGACATTAGAGTTGACTCCATACCTTTATTATGAACCACTCATTCTTCTTCATGTGGCAGATTCTGGTCATAATAGCATTTAGGGAACAATTACGTTTTTTTCTTGCAGTCATCCTCCCTTCGATATGGTCTTCTTGTCAGCCTTAAAATTATTACATTTAAGAAATAAAATCTGAGTGAAGCCAGATAGTACAGTTAGATATTAATAAAAGAACAAAGAAGAAAAATTAAAATAATAAAAAAAGCTGCGCTTAACATTTTGGTGTAACCATTTCGCAATTTAGTCAACGCGGAACCACTAAACAATGAGTTATAGAAATGGTCAAAATCCCGAGCCTCACTTGGGAAAACCGTTGTTGGGGAAATTGCGCGGCAATATTGTATGCAAGTACCTACCTACTTTGTGTTTGTGCGCGCGGCCGGAATATGGCAACATTTGAAAAGAGCGGGAAACCGAACTCACACGCTGGGTTCACACGTTATCGCTTGTATTCCGAGGGGAGGTGGTCAATTCAAATTGGTGGTTTACATGTTACAATTCATACTTTCCGTAATTGGTGAATTAGCGCGGGGTTTATTGATTTTGGAAGTATGTTATTATTTTACATCAAACATATTAATTTTGTTGTCTGTCCGTCCATTATTTCGTAATCTATAACTAGCTGTTTCTACCTGGATTTACACGGCTTAAGGATTTAGTTTGAAAAATATTCTGTGTATAGTTTTCTGGGATATTATGCCATGTATATGTGACCTCTTTGGCCGTCGTTTCGGATCCCATTGAAAGGTCCATCATCAGGGCTGATATCATTAGTCCATCATCAGGGCTGATATAACACATATAAAACTAACCAACGCCCTACGGGCATGTCAGTCCCTCAACTACCCCCGGCGTAGGCCGGAGGTCCTATTCCATCGAATCTTCATTATTGTCTTTATTATCGTAATTATGTATGACTTGTAATTGTTTTATCGAGTAAATAAATTAGTCAAACATCCCACGACTTTGGAGAATTCGCGTTACATAACGGGTGGTGACCATAAAGCAATCTTCTCCTCATTCATCGATCACCACAAATTAGTGACTACCGACTACCGGTTCACGTTTCACCCCCAAAATTCTAATAAATATGCTTAGATCAGCTTTACATTCATTCCTTATATCTTCATTCTTTACTCTCAGAAGAATCGGAAATGGATTTGTCACATAAACGTCTAAGGGATCTCATCTCAACTCCATCCAACTCTGTCTATCCATATTATTTTGAGTATTCTTCCGGAGATCCACATCTCAAATGTCTTAAGTCACCTGATCAGTTATTCGATAATCGTCCATGCTACCATTCCATAAAATAATACCGAAAACACGTAGAAATATGTAAGCAGTATATTATTATTATACATTATTATTTTTACACGTTATCTTATCGAACTATTTATCTAATTATGATTACATTAATGTGGTAGTATCAATTTGATAATTACCTTTTACCTCGTCTATTTGAGAAGTTTCACTTTAACAATGTATTAGTGATTTTTAATGTTCATGGAATACCTAAATCGGAAAAATACGAAGTTCTCTGTACTTGCGTTGGAATATGAATCAGAGATGGAAATAGTATGTTCAAAAGCCGCATTATGCAAGCTCGTGCATCCTTATCCGCAGGAAAAAGACGTTCTGCAGTCTTGATCTAAACCTCGGATTATTAATGCGAATGTTCAAATGCTATGGTAGTATTTAGTAAGAGAAGCATGCAAAAATACTGAAGATGTGGACGACGTGTGAGGACGGCCATTATGGTACGATTAAATATATACTAATAAGCTTATTGTAATTACTATGTGATCTATAACTGTTGATTACAATAACCGGTTGAATATTTTTGTAGGAGAAACAAAAAAATATTAAAAATCAATAAGATCAATTTTATTATTTGTTTTAATCTACTTATATTCATTTATTACACCTACATGTTTCGGAAAAACTTTACCCTCGTCAGGATAGTATATTCTGACGATAGAAAGGTTTTTCCAAAACATTTAGGTCTAATTAATGAACTTAAGTAGATTAAAATAAATATATATAAAAAAAATTAAATGTCAAACTACAAAAGTTGCTCAACGAATTGAAAAAAAAATTAATAAGATCACTTCGTATTTACTTGTAATACGTCCGTTGTCGTCAAATATGTATTGTACACTAAACCTTTTGACACTAAACTTTTACAGTTATCCTTTGTGTAGCCCGTAAAACGGTAATGCTTCAGTTATGAATTAACATACATACCTACCTATTTTCTATGAATGGGCTGAGATATTAAAAACGTTTAAAATGAATAAAATTAAACAAATCGATATTGTTTATCAACGCTTTATTTTTGGTAAAACCAACCGGTTTCGGAAACAACGTCTCTTGATCAGGGTGTACTTAATTAATACTGTAAGTAAGTAAATTTGTACATTATATCTTCCCTTCTACTCCCGTCCCACATTCCCCTCCACCCTCTCCACTAGCTATTAAAGTAAATTTTTATATTCAGTGAAAAATTTGTAATTGGCATAATTGTAAAAACCATTATTTCAAATTTTTAAGATTGTTGTTTTGCTGTTAATTTTCCCTAAAACAAAATAAATAAATAAATAAGTATTGGGTATTAAGGAGACCGGTTGGTTTTACCAATAATAAAATTGTGGTTTTATAAGTCAATTTGTTAAATTAAATTAATTAATGAAAACCACAAGTAATGGAAAAATACAAAAGTAGAGTACCTATACGTTTAAAAATATTCAAGGATAATTTATATGAATTCCCTTAGAATTAAATTATTTGTATCAGTTATCACCAAAATTATTTCAAAATAGTTTTGGGGCACTTTGATAATTAAAACAATAACCGATTGACAATATTATCCGTGATTAAAATATTCCAATTCCACTAAATTATGGATGGGATGAATAAAAAAATTGTAAAGAAGCGAAATTAATACATATTTGAAAATTTATATATCAATGAACGGGCGTGAAATGAGACGTCCAGATGCGTATCAGATTTTGCATATCATAAAATAAAGATCGCTGAAGATTGAAATCTTTGAAAGAAAGATTGAAGAACCCGAGGCCAGTCTACTGTAGAGCTTTTCAGTGACGGCAAGTACTGAAAACCAAAGTCCGTTACAGATAAGCGAGAAGCGGCATTGTTGTTTTGAAAATATATTGCTCTTTTATGAAAATATCATATATTTATAAATAGCTTATGTATTTATGTTTAGAATCATCTTATACGTGTGGTTAAGAGACTGCTGCAGGAAATTGTTATAATCGATAAATAATAGGAAAAATGATTGAAGTATTTGCATTATTTATACTATATTTTTCATGTGACTAAAAACAGTTATGATGTAGTCAGACTTTTCTGCTTATTATGAATAGATTTCGAATTAAATTTTTACTCCCTTTCTTTTAACTCGTAGCGTCTGGGGTTTGTTATCTGAAGGAAAATCTTTGGATCGATTTTTAACCCTTTTTCCGTGATCCAATCGAGCTGAAACTTTGCACGCAGACTCGTGGCGACTATAAAAATGATCTAACAGATTTTTGTTTGTACAAATTTAATAATTATAGTAGAGTATAATTTTGGATTTTTCGAAATTTTCATTTTTTTTCGTATTGGAATCAATACAAATGAGTAATGACCCCCACGCATGCAGTAGGCACGAAACCTGATTCAATGAGAAAGGGAGTGTAATAAAAACTTGGTTTTTATGGGTTAGTTTTTTTTTAAATAGGTGTATACCGACAGCATAGAGTGAACGGTATGCATTCCTTTATACAAGCGTTGATTTTTTTAATAAACTTCTTGATGACATGAAGAAGATAAACAATATTGGATTCTTCAATAAAGAACTGCAAGAACTTGTGTTAGAGAGGAGATAGTATTAAATTTATTATATTTGGTTCTTCTGTATTACAGTTATAGATGTGTACACTTTTTCATATCCACTTATACTATTATGCTTTAGCTTCTCGGGACTCTTCAATTATATTTGTATTTGAATAAATCAAATTTTAAATGTAAATGTAATGTATGTTAAATGTGATACTGAGATGTATTATGAATTAATTTTTAAAATTTCATTTAAAATGGCGGAAATTTTAATGACGCTTTAATTAAAATTCCTGCTATTTTGGTAAGTGCGCAATTTAAATCATTTATGCACTGAAATATTTTTTCTACTTTTCATTTTTTTGTATTTTGAATTTTTAACTTTTAATTTAAATTACTTAACACTACGCTGCGTGATATAAAACTGCCTATTCAAATACTACAAGTACATCAGAACTAATCGTTTTAACACTTTTAGTCACCGATTTATTGTTAAAAAGATCATTTTAACAACACACACGTGTCTTTTTTATTAATAAGTGAATTCGAAAGGCCAAGGATTATAATCAAAAAACGTCTAGGCGTTTCTCTAAAATAAAAAGTATTTTCATTGTTTCTTATCTCAATTAAATTGGTTCAAAAACCCTAAAACGGCATCACATTTTCTGTTTGATTTTCTACATTTTTTTATATATTTTTTCCTTTTGATAAGTTCATGCTGCTCTTTATCATAACATTTAATATTTTCGAGCATTTTAGCATAGATTAAAAAAATTAAACAAGCTTTGCTTTTGAATCGTAACAAAAAACGAAAACTTAAACAATTACTTCAATAAATATTTAATGGCTTTAAGTGCCACTAAAATATTATTGTTGTGGAGAGCATTACATATTTAGTTAATAAAGTTAATATTGTGAAAATAAAACACCTGAATTGAAAAGAATTCTATAGACTAAAACAGATGTCGAACAAAATTAAGCGATCACCATTAAGAATTCGAGGTTAAGGGATTTTTAACAGAGAGTGAAAAAAGTTAAATGGTTTATTTTGGAATAAGAAGGAGCTGTTTTGCCTTAAACTTTGTATAATGAAAAAACAAAGATTCAAGTTGGAAGAAGGAATGAAGGATAAGCCAGGCTGAGGGCTAAAAGTTTCTAAAATTTTAGTAAAACTGTTTCCGCCCATAAATTATTAATAAAAGATGGGTGAAACAGAAAGAGGAACAAATTTGAATAATTGATTCAAATTTCCTGGTCTCAAGTTGAACGAGAATTTCCCGAATTCACGGGAATATCTCGAATTATTGATTTAAATTTTCAATGCGAAATTTGAACGTTGAAGTTAAATTATACGTAGTCGAATCGAACCAAAATATTTTATTAATTAAATAAATTCGATGATAATTTACACCTAGTTATACCCTTAATCTGATAAATACGTGTATAAAAAAATATATAGGCACTATTAAAACTAACAGACTATAATTTTTTTTATGAAATATAGCCAGTCTGTATTTTTTAATGAAAATGAAAAAGATTTCGAATACCAAAATAAAAAAAAACTAATTTAAGTATTTAGTTATTTAATTTAATTATTTAGCTTCGAGTTTAAGCTTAGTCTTAATATTCTCTGCGTAATCGTTTGTTTGAAAGCACTTTCCCAATTCATTCACATACCTATTAATGAACAATATCAAAGAACAACAAAATAAATGGCCATAAACAAACTTAAATTACTTTTCACATATCTGGTGCCAATAAGTTCGCTTTGTTTTATAAAATTAATACCTAGTTAATTATGAAAAAATAATTATAAAAAGATACAAATTTAATAATCTTAAAATAAAAAATGTTGTGCTTCATAACAAATAGTGTTATTTGGAGATAAAAAAATGCGCCGTATGCGTCACAAAGGAATTTAATTATGCAAAAAATAATTATTTAACTGCACTATAAATGTCTTAGAAACACTCATTCTCTTTTTTCTAGGAACACTCACTCACTTTTCTAACTAATTAAGTTCACCTTTGGACATACTTTGTACTCGTGGATACTACGAATGATTTCAAAATGTCATGAAAAGTACAAACTGATCATAATTCCATTTAATAGAGACGTGACGGTATAATATGGGGCATATCGATATTAATTAAACTAAGCGCTTATGCAAACTGATCTTGCATAGACATTTCGTGTTATCAGAATTCTCATACTGATCTAGCATTAATAAAATATGTAATAAAAATACTCCTACTGATACAGCATACGATGTATCGCATAATCAAAATACTCATACTGATCTAGCAAAGATATTTGTGTAATCAAAGTACTCACACTTATCTAGCAATTTAGCTTATCTCTCATGAAAATCTTGGACCACCTATGCGCGATACAATTCCCAAGACGTTCGTATACCTAAATGTATGTGCAGTAGATCTTTGGCTTCTTTCTGCAGTATTATATCGCACGCCCCGATGATAAAATATTCACGAACGTCAGAACGATCGAACATTTCAATTATCTGCAGATTTACTTTGCGCCAAAATTGAGTTCCGATCGCTTCGTCGACTTTGCTGTCACAACATCCCCGTACTTTCCGGTATGTGAGCGGAAAATAAATATTTTCACCTAAGGCTGCTCAACAAACGAGCTCAAGTAGAAAGGGGGAAAAGGCGGAAAAACTAAGAGACAAATGAAAAAAATACAAATCGAAAAATAAAATTTTTGTTTAAAAATACCGACTATGCACTAAAGTTATGAATGGAACATAATTTGTTTTTCAATATTCTTCTAGACAATATGAGTTACACATACAACTAAATTATATATTTTTTCACTATTAAGATGTGAAAGTTACTCTTAAAAAATAACTTGTAAAATTAATGAACCCGGCAAATTTCTCCGAAGGATACATTTTAAGTTGGAAATGATAATCATTAATCATTTTGACATTACAATCACTTTATTTGGGGATAATACGTAACCATAGACAGTAGAGAAACATAATTAAATGGACTAACTAACTAACTAACCATCACTCCGTTTCCCTGCAGGGGTAGGCAGAGAGGATTGAACGCCACACTCTTCTATCCTGGCACACCACTTTTGCTTCGGCCACATTCATACATCTTCTCATACACGTTCTACGATTGTTGCGGCTTTTAACAGGGCTTTATATAATTTATAGCTTTTATAATATTTGCGATCCAATTAATTTTATTTCATTTTTTTAAATTGGGACACCCAACCAAGTTACACATACCATTGAAGAAATCAAAGTGTGGGCCGCTTTTTTTAAATAATGCAAAAAAACATATACAATATATATGTTTGAATAATTAAGCATAGAGATTTAATTTCATTTTAACAGTTTTTGTGATTTATTGTAAAATATGCTAATTCAAAATGTGTTTTAGATTTGGTGTTTTGAAGAAGCAATTTTGCGTTCTGTAGAGTAAATATAAAGTCAATTTTTAAACAATAACCTAGCTAGAAAGGTGTCTATATTTTGCACAAAAATAAGTTATCTATAATAATTAAAACGAATAATAACTGCGAGTATTATTTCCTTAGAAATGGTCCAACCTAAATGTATGACAAATATTAAATATTGGAAAAGGATCGTTTGGATAGTTTGTCATGTGACACAAAGGGAGGAGTATATTATGATATAAAAGATATGGAACGCGAGTGTTATGTGTTGAGTTGTGTCGAGTGAAGCCATACAAAATACATGAAAGAATTGTAAGCCAGTTGTCTAATTTTGTGAATAAATTGCGTTTCGTCGTTTCGAATCCTATTGTATCTACTAAGACCCTGCGATGGCAAGAGAGGTAATATATGCACGGCAGAACATCCCATAAAACTACACACAGAAAATTGTGTACGGCGTGAAAACCTGAGAACATTTTTAAAATTAATTGTATTTATTATTATAGTTATGTAAATATTATTTGAAACTATTTAAACTTTAAAAAATTCAGTAACCATAGCACACATACATATTATATACGTATACCTATCTCAAATTTTTCTCATAAAATTGGGCGATTTTTTTACTTCCTCGATATTGTATTGTTCTGCCGTCACGTACCTATTTACTGTGGAAATTAAAAAAGATTCTCAGAATTACCCAAATTGAAAATCTTTCTATTATTTTCTCTATCGAATCGTCAAAATATTTTTTTATAGGCTTTTGAAGATAAAATTAAAATAATAACATATTTTTGTCTTTCTTTTCACTTTTCATTTTTTTTATTTTTTTGTTTCATCAAGTTAACTGAAAATCTTTCAGATTTGTAGAACCCAATTTCCCATCAACATCGAATTGAGCTGTATTAATATAATCGAGATTTATTGAAATGATTTCTGTAATTTTTACATAACTCTTCCCAACTCCTGAGCAAAACGAGCCGGAACTTTGTTTTAATGAGGCTGTCTGAAAGAGTAGTCAGAAATGAAATCTACAAATATTTAATCAAACTCAAAATAAATAATCTTATTAATTAGCGATTAAATATAAGACAATACAAGCCGAGCGAAAATCACCAACGATTTTGAATCTCATTTAATTAAACCATTACTTAGATTTGAAACAAAACTATTGTTTAATGTGAAACATATGGATGTTTATAAAATATGCGTTTTATTTCAATATCTAAATATGTTGAATGATCATAATATAAACTTTCAATCTTTGATTCGCAGAGAATTCCAAGAAACGCTATGAAATTTGTGTAAAAACATGTTTTTAATCGTGACAAAATTATGCATTGATACAAAGTGTTGAATTGAAGCGATACACACATTTTTCTTTAAGCTTAAATAAAAAATGAAGTCAGAAGTATTTCATATGCATAGTTATATACAAGCATAGCGTGAATGACAATTTATTAAAAAAAAATTAAAATTGCTACTATTAATTTCGCGAAAAACTAATGCTTGTGTTTAACAATGAATCATATTATAATAATTGATATAAATTAACTTTGTTAAAACCACTTATTTATTGAAAAAATTCAACATGTTTCGAAGCCAATGGCTTCTTCGTCAGGATAACAAAAATAATAATAAGTAATAATAATAATAATAAATAATAATAAAAATAATAAGCCATTGGCTTCGAAACATGTTGAATTTTTTCAATAAATAAGTGGTTTTAACAAAGTTAATTTATATCAATTATAATTATGTTACCACAAAATAAATTTGCTACATATGAAGAAGAACATATTATAATACACTTAACGTTTTTGAAAGGAACATTTTGGGCGTATCTTCGGACCGGTTTTAGAAAATGGACTTTGGCGCAGACATTGCAACAATCAGCTCTTTATTCTGTTCAACGAGCTAAATGTCACAAAATTTATAAAACTGGTGGCTTTTGTGGCTGAGTCATGTGAAGAGAATGACCGAGCATCAAGTCTACGTCCCTGCTAAACTCAAGGCCGATAGGGCGAAGAAGCTTAGGAAGGCCAAAA